>JAJMAS010000035.1:0-67868 GCA_030565065.1 Pichia cephalocereana | reverse complement strand
TGGTAATACTGAACCAACAATAGTCTTTAGATCAATATCTATTTCTAATTCATTTAAAATTCTTTCAATGCCTTTACAATTGAAAAAGACATGATGAGTCCCACCTTCACCTTCACAGAATTGACAGGGGTGATAAAAATGAGAATTAAGCATCCCTGTTTGTAATTCAAACAATTCATTATAGTCTACATGATTTTGATTTGTGATTCTAACCAACCAACCAAAGCATGCTTCCCAATCCAATTGGTTTTCTATCTTACCATCCCACGTGACACCAAACAATGCATTTCAAGGAAAGACTCCACCTTTTTAATTTTTGTACATGCACGAGTAGCTCAGTGGTAGAGCAGCAGATTGCAAATCTGTTGGTCGCTGGTTCAAACCCGGCCTCGGGCTTGTTATTTTTAATGTTTAAAGAAAAATATTTTTTTTTTATATAAACGGTTCAGAACACGTAATACGGCCCACAGTTAAGTGAGAAAACGATTAATTTTTTTGGAATTTGTCAAATTTGGAGGAGGTTTACGATCTGTTCGACGAAAAATGGAGATTTAACAGAGTCCGTATAGGTTATTGTTTCTTTTTTGTTTTCATTTTTATCATTATCTTACTTTCTTTTTCTTATCTCTTATAATCAATAAACAATAATTAATATAATGTCTATTGAAATTCCAGAAATTGAAGCTCCAAAGGCTAGAAAATTCATCAAACAACCTGATGTTGGTGCAAAGAATAAACAAATTGCAACTTTAAATGATCAAATTAAGAAAATTGAATCACAAATTACTTTATTAACATCTCAATTTGAATCAACTACTGCTTCAAAGGAGGATACTGCAAAACGTCAAGAATTAACAACTGAATTAAGAAGTGTTATTCAATCACAAAATGAAATTAAGGATAAGAAGCAATCGATTAACGAGCAAATTAGATTAACTGATCAAATCATTAAAAAGAAAATTGCTGAAATTACTTCAAAAACTTCTAAATATAATTTCAAAAATGTTGAAGATATTGAAAAGAAAATTAAGAAATTAGAAAATGAAATTGAATCAGGTTCTTTAATGTTAGTTGAAGAAAAGAAAGCATTAAAGGAAATTACTGCTTTAAATAAATTAAAAAAAGATTTTGCAGGTATTGAAGAGATTCAAAAATCAATTGATGCTGATAAGGCAAAGATTGCAGATTTAAGATCTTCATTATCATCAGTTTCAAATAAGGAAGCTCAAGCAAAATTTGAACAAATTACTAAAGATTTAGCTGAAATAACTAGTAAAAATGATGCTATCTATAAGAAGAGAGATGAAATTTACAACAAAAGAAAAGCTCTTAACAATGAAAAATTTGAATTATTAAAACAAATTAGAAAAATTAGAGATGATTTTGATGCTAAATTCAAGAAATTTAAGCAAGATATGGATAATGAACGTAAGAAGAGACAAGAAGATGAAAAAGCTTATGAATTATCATTAGAAAGAAAAGATTTACTTCAAGAAATTGAAGATCTTGAAAAATTTTCAAATGTTGCAGATTCAAGTGAACAAGTTGAAAATATTAAGAGAGCTATTTTATTATTAGATCCAAAATTCGAATTTGATGATGAAAACAAATCATCTCCACTTTCATTAAAGAATTCATTATCTGTTGATAATAAAAAAGTTGAAGAAATTAAATTACCTGAAAATGCAGAAATTATTAAGAAAGAAAAGGAAGAATTTGTCTCTGCAACTGCACCAAAGGGTAAAAAGGGTAAAAAGAATAAGAAAGCTAATAAAGGTGTTAATTCTGTACTTGTTACTCAATTAAGTTTACTTAATGTTTCAATTCCTGAATCAGAAGATAAATATCCCGAAACTATTGAAATTTTAAAGGAAAAACTTGAAGCTGAAAAGAAGGCAGATGCATTAAAATTTGAAGAAATTAAAAAGGCAAATGAAAAGAAAGTTGCTGCTCTTAAGGAAAAAGTTGAAGAGTTAGGAAAGCAAATTCTTGAAGAATTAGCAAAGGAAAAGGAAAGAGCTGAAGCAAAGAAAGCTGCACCTCAAGAAGAAACTGCAGAAGCAGCTGAAGAAGCAACTGAAGAAGCTTAAATATAATAATAACTATAATATATTTTAACTCTATGTACTTATTAACTTGTTAATAGTTCTTTATATAAAAAAACGAAAATGCAAAAAAAAAACAGACACACATTATGAACAAAATGATTTTAGATCTAGAAAAGATAATGAAATTATGAATAATAATAATAATTTAAAATAAATGACAAACTCTAGGTATCAAAATTAGAAATGTAATTTATAATCTATAAACAAAACAAGTGAAATGATATAATACAATAACGAATGGAAATGTTACTTATTTATTACTAGCCTTTTGTAAGATATCCCTTGATATAAATTCTTCATCACCAATTTCAATTTCTCTTGAAACACCAACATTTCTCTTTCTTTTTCTAATAACATTTTCAATATATGCTTCACCTGCTTTATAAGAAGATCTAACTAATGGGCCAGATGCACAATAAAGGAAACCTAAATCAAGTGCAACATCTCTCCAATAATCGAATTTTTCAGGTGTAACATATTCAACAACTTTCATATGTCTTTTAGTTGGTCTCATATATTGACCAAATGTTACAACATCAACATTAATATTTCTTAAGTCTTTTAAGGTTTGCATGATTTGTTCATCAGATTCACCAAAACCTAACATAATTGAAGTTTTAGTTAAAATATGATTATTATTTAATTTTGCATTTTCTAAAACTTTTAATGATTGTCTATAAGTTGCTCTTCTATCACGAACATGAGGTGTTAAATCTTCAACAGTTTCAACATTATGAGCGAAAACATCTAATGGACTATTTGCTAAAATTTGAACACTATTTAAATCACCTCTAAAATCACCACTTAAAACTTCAATTAAAGTATTTGGAGATTTTTCTTTAATTTGTTTAACGGATTCACTTAAATGAGCTGCACCACCATCAGGTAAATCATCTCTATCAACAGTTGTTAAAACAACATAACCTAACCCCCATCTTGAAATTGCTTCAGCAGTATTTATTGGTTCCATTGGATCTAAGGCAGCAGGAGTTCTATTTGTTTTAACACTACAAAATCTACAACCTCTTGTACATGTATCACCCATTAACATAATAGTTGCAGTTGCTTCACTTTTTTTACCACCCCAACATTCACCAATATTTGGACATTTTGCTTCTTCACAAACAGTTGCTAATTTTAATTCTTTAACATCTTTTTTAACTTGATGAAATGATTTACCCTTTGGAATTGGAACTTTTAACCATTTTGGTAATCTTGCATTAGGATCTTTACGAGCTGCCTCTAATGGATCAATAAGCATATCTTTAGCACGTCCACTTATAAAATCATCAAATGATGGCCCCTTATTTAAATCATCAGAAAATCTAGTTACTTTTCTTCGACGTGTTATAACTTGTGGTTCAGAATTATTATTAATATTATCACTATTGATAGATGTATTTAATGAATTCAATAATTTAGTACTTGTACTAAATGATTTAGTTGAGATTAACTTTATACTTCTTGTATTAGATACAAACATCGTTATCTAAAAAGGAAGTAATTATTAAAAATGAAATCAATTTCATTAACAACTTATTCAACTTTAAAAATAAAAATATTCATGTTACCAGAGATGAAGCTGGAATTTTCCCTTGTCGGGAACGAAGACCCCCGAGAGAATTTGAAGAAGTCAAAAAATAAAGGCGGAGGAAATGAAAAGTTTGACTCTGTCTTTGGTGGTGTAGAAGTCAATATTTTCCATTTTTGACTCTGTACATCAACAGAGTTTGTACTTTATAATACATTACAATAAATACTTTATAATTTTTAAAATACTTTATAATTATTAAATGAGTGGTATATAGTATATAAAAAGAGAGAGTGTAATGAAGTAATAGAGTAATATATAAAATAGAAAAACTATGATTGTAATTGTAATCCACTATGTAATGGAGGTTTATTGGTATTTTCATTTTCTAATTTTTTATCTTTATTTTCAGATTGTTCTTTAACAATTTTTGACAGTATTTCTTCACCTTGATGATCATTATATAATGATAACCAAGGATGTAATAATAATTGATTATAAGTTGGACGTTTCATTGGATTTTTATTTAAACATTTTTTAACAAAATCTTGTGCATCAATTGAAAATTTATCCTTTGGTAATTCAGGTGGTTCACCATCAACAATTGCACTTAATTGTGAGAAAACATTATTATAAGTTTCGGGTGGATAAGGATAACAACCTTTAGAAATTTCTAAAATTGATAAACCTAATGACCAAATATCAGATTGAACTGAATAAGTTGAAACATCAGGATTTGAATGTTTAATTCTTTCAGGTGCCATATAACTTTGACATCCAATATTAGTTCTAGCTAATGATGCAACTAAATTACCACTAACACCAAAATCACATAATTTAACTTTACCATGTTCATTAACTAACATATTAGTTGGTTTAACATCTCTGTGAATTATATTATGATTATCCTTTAATTCCCTTAAACCTGTTACAACTCTTTTAGTTATATAAGCTAATGCAATTTCATTAATTCCATTACCATAAATTTTATCTAATGAACCACCTTTCATAAATTCCATACACATATAAACTGCACCTTCAACGAAGAATGCACCATAAAATTCAACAATACAATCTGATGAACAATTATGTAAAACTTCTAATTCCATTAAAATTTGTCTAAATTTTGAATCATCTAATTCTAATCTAACTTCTTTCATTGCCATTATAATATTAGTTGGTTTATGTAAAACTTTTGAAACCACACCATAATTACCATGACCTAATTCTTCTAAAATTTCTAAATCATCCATTGAAATTCTAAATGATGAACCATTTGTAAAATCAATACCTTTAGAATGTAATGATGCTTTACCTGCAAAATTTAATGAACCTGATTTAATATCAATATATTTTGCATATGATTGAAATGAATTAGTACTGAAATTACTTTGAATACTTGCATTACTTTGAATACTTTGAATACTTTTAATGCTTTGTATACTTGAATTTGTATCATTATTTCTATTAGGTAATGGTTGTGGTCTATTTGATAAACTGTCTAAACTCATCTTCATTGGATTTCTTCTAGCTGAAAGTGAACTTGAATTATCTCTTAATTTATTCATATTCGATCGATTAGAATTTAATGACATTCTATTCATTTGATTAGTGAGTGTACTGCTATTATTATTACTATTATTTAGTATCGGATTAGTAGTTGGAGTTTCTTGTTTGGAGGAATCTGTACTACTAGAACTATCCAGTGCATTAAAATTCAGTTTCATACCTCTTCTTTGAGAAAGTGATAATTTCTTTTTAGAAGTTGTTGGTGAATTATTTGTTGGAGTTGATGAATTAAGTCTATTATTTAAAAATGGAGGTGCAGAAATTGGAGTTATTGGACTACTTTCAATACTTGTTTGATTATCATCTGAATCTTTATTATTATTATTGTTACTATTGTTATTATCATTACTATTTATAGTGTCATCTCCTATAGGTATTTTAGGTAAACTTGGTAAACTTGGTAATTTTGGTAATTTAGGGAAAGAAGTATTTGAAAGATTAGAATTTGAAGATAAAGAATCTGAACTAGAACTTGGAGAATTGTTTTTGTGTAATCTATTAAGGAAACTTGCACTTTTATTTAGTGGATATAAAGGTGCAGATGTATTTATTGGAGTATTTAATTTATCAATATTTGATGAAGTTTGATCAATAGTTACTGTATCAATTTCAATTTTAGATTTTTCTATTATTTCACCAGGAGTATTATTATTACTGTTATTATTATTAACTTTACTATTATTAATTCTAAAGCTAGTTCTCCTTATTACTGAATCATCTTCATTACTTGTAGTATTTGATAATCTGAATGAAGTTCTTCTTGATAAACCTCCCTTATCATCATCAGGAGATACAACAGGAGAGCTGAAAGTAGAAGATTCGACACTTAGAGGAGTTGAAGGAGATTTATTATTGGTATTGGTATTGGTATTATTTGATGATTGATTATTATTATTAATATTATTATTATTTATTTTTGATACAAGTGGAGATAAATTCATTAAATCTTCATCATCTGAATCTAATGGTAATTTAGTAGTCTTTAATGAGGGTACAGAATCTGTTGAATTAGTTTCATTATTATCACTAACATTATTTTTTGATTGTTGCATTTGTTGTCTCTTTGCTTGAAATGCTAATAATTTAGCTTGAACACCTGGATTAATACCTCTACTTCTTAGACCAGAGGAAGATCTATGCAATTCACATGTGTTATTAGTGGACTGTGACATGGTGAGTCAGGGTATTCTATGATATTATTCTATACAATATTATTATTATCCTATATGTGTACCTCAAAATTGAAATTAAAAATTAAAAGAAAAATTAAATTGATGTCAATGGAAGTTGCGAAATAAAGAAAGAAATTTTTAATATTAATAATTTTAATACCCCTTGGCATCACGCTATGTTAATGTTTGTTCTTTCCTTTCCTTTCTCTATTTGTTATTTGTTATAGTAACTGTTATTACTATTGCCATGTGTTGGTATTACTACTATAAAGGTGATGATGATGATGATGATGATGATGATGAGTATATGGATGATATATGTAGTATAATAGATATTTAGTATTTTTTAAGAGAGTAATACTAATACTATATATACTGTATCCAGTATAGAAGACATTACTACATAATAGAATACTAAAATGATTACGTAATGTTGCAATTATTATATTACCGCTTACAACTTCCTAATTGGGAAATCTTGTTTTTGGCGACATGAATATATTGATTATGAGTAAATCGATAATAGTTGTAGATTTTCAATTTACATTCACTATTCTTTAACATATCTCATTGTAGATGTACTAATATCCATCATTAAACACCATAAAATATCACAAAAAATCAACTATAAAGTGTAAATGACTTAAAATAATCTATCATGCCACCAAAATCAAATAAATCTTCAAATACAACTAAAACCTCAAGAAGTAGAAATGGTTGTTCAATATGCAGGAAATCTAAAATTAAATGTGATGAATTACGTCCCTCATGTATGAATTGTATTAAGGCAAATAAATCTTGTGATTATTCAATTAAATTAACTTGGGGTGGTAGACCTTATAAAAATCCTAAAATTGAAAAATTAAATCCTTTAGCTTCATTATCAAGACAACAATTATTGGAATCTAATACTAGTAATAATAATCTTATTACTACCCCTAGTACTATTCCAACTAAACCATCTAAGTCTAAAATTATAAAAGCTGAAATAAAGCCAACTTTAGATCCAAATGATAATCTGAACAATCTTATTAAACTTTCAAAGAAGAATAAAAATAAAAAATCACAGAATCAATCATTTACTTTTATTAATGAACAAAATAATGATACTAATAATGATAATAGTAATAATAGCAATAACAATAATAACTTTAATGACCCAATAATAGTTAAAAAGGAAAATGATGATATAGATACAATTATAGACACGATTATAGAAAATAAAATAAACACAAATATAGACACAAGTATATCAACTTACCCTTCATTAGACCCAGACTTAGCAATAAATCCAATAAATGATATTTCTAATAATTTACAGACTGTTAATAACATACTTGGTAGTTTCTTTGATGAAAAGTTATCATCTCCTGCTCCTTGGTCATTATTTGAAGGATTAAATACTACAAATCTCTCAAATGATATGTCATTTGATGGAAATAATGTAAATAATAATACAAATATTCTTACAAAACAGAATGAATCTATATTGTTTGAAAATCAACCGGAAATTCCATTAGATGATTATAAATTAAATGATTTTGCCTTTGATTTAAGTAAAATACAAAATTTACTAGATTCTTCAAATAATATACATTCTATCCCAATGATAAATGAATCAAGTACAAGAAGAAGTCATATTGATGATGAAGAAGAAGAGTTGAATAATTCTATGCTAGAACCATACAATCAACAAACAGTTACATCCACAACATCATCAATAACGGAAATATTAGAACCAATACCGAGAGGCTTACTACCATTACCTGATATGTTATTAAATGTACCATATTATTATGAATCATTTTTATTTTTCTTAAATTCAACATCATCAATTTTAACACCAACAGATTTAACAATTTATAGAGATAATCCATTTAAAATTGTTTTACCCAAATTAGCAATGACAAATGAAGGTTTAATGTCATTAGTTGTTGCATTTGGAACTGCTCATAGACAATCATTATTAAAAATTGATGCAAATGATATAATTGAATCATTATTAAGTAGAGCATTATCAGATTTATTAATTTTATTAAATAATAAAGAAACTTGTACATCTGATTTAACATTAACAATAATTTTATTTTTTTCATCATTTTTAGCATTTAATTATAATTCAGATAAATGGAAAGTTCATATGAATGGTGCAAAGCAAATTTTTTTAATGAGAGGTTATAATAAACCTTTTAATAAGTTAATTCAAGATTTTCAAAATGATGAATCATTAATTAGTGGTGAAATTAAGAAATCAAAATTACTTTATTTTTTAATTAGATGGTTTGCATACATTGATATTTTCGCAAATTTATCATCACCATTAGAACCAACAATTGATGAAATTTTAAATAATTGTAAGAAAAATCCAAATAATTTTGATTCATTATCACCATTTTCTGATACTTTTTCATCACCAAATTCAAATTTATTTAATTCACCCAGTATAATTTCAAGGGAAAAAATTGAAAAATTAGAGAGTAATGAAATTTTAAATGATTTAAATAATGAAAATAATGATGAAAAAAATCAAATTGATTATGAAGTTATTGAAACAAATGGTGTTTTAAAGGAAGAATCTCATTTAGATATTGATTATATGCTTGGATTTAAAATTAAATTTTTACCAATTTTCTCCAAATTATGTAAATTAATTAAATATGTTAATTTAATTAAAAGATCAAATGAAAGAATGGGTATAAATTCTGTTACTTTAACACCTAAAATAATTGAATCAGCTATAAATATTCAAATGAAATTTCAAAAATTAAAATATGTTGAATATGATAATATTTCAAATACTTTAATTTCTAAATCAATTAATACAATTATTGCATCAAATCATTGTTTCCTATTAATGGGATTAATTCAATTATATAAAAGAGTTTTATTAATGCCATCAAATTCAAAAATTATACAAGAAATGTCAATTGAAATTTTAAATACATTAACAAAATATCTTAATACAAAGGAACCAAAATCTTTATGTGTTATTTTACCATTATTTATAGCTGGTTGTGAATGTCAAGATATTAGTAAACGTAAATTATTTTTAGAAAAATTAAATGATTTCCAAAAAATGGGTTCAGTTTCAGCTGATGTTGCAATTGATATAATGGTTAAATCATGGTCAACAAAACTTGATTGGTATACAATTATGCATGAAGAGAATAAATGTGTAGTTTTTTTATAACTATTTAAATTATACATATACTATATACTCATTCATCATCATCAATATACATTAAAGCAGGTCTTCTACCACTTCTTGAATTTTTCATATTTTTTAAATTATTTAATCTTTTAGATAATTCATCACTTCTTTTCAATGAATTATCAATTGAAATTAATTCTTCATGACGTTGTAATCTTAAATCAGGATCAAAATTTGTGAAAATTGTTGTTGCTGCACCTTCATTATTATCAAATGTATTATTATTTTCATTAATTCTTTTAAATTTTAATATTTTAGAATGGAAATTCCAAAGTGTTGTACGATGACAAACACTTAAAACTGTAATTTTTAAATCTTTTGTTGCAATTCTATAACATTCTCTTTCTAAATCTGATGAAATACTTGAAGTACATTCATCTAAAACTGCAAATTTTGGTTGATGATAATAAAGTCTAATCATTGCTAATCGTTGTTGTTCACCAATTGATAAAAAATCTGGCCATTTTTCAATTTTATCTAGACATGGGTTCATGAAAACACATGATGATGGTGGTTCTATTAAGTTAGACGTATTATTATTCTTACTACTAAAATCATCATCTGAATCATCATCAGAATAATCACATTCAAGTAAATATTCTAAATTAACTTTTTGTAATAAACTAATTAAATAATCATCATCTTTAATAATTTCATCATTTGGATTATTTTTCTTTAATTCAAAAATTTTATTTCTATAATCATCATAAGAATCAGGATAAATAATTTGTTCACGTAATGAACCATAAGTGAAATAACTTCTTTGAGGTAAATAAAATAAATCTTTTTTGGAATATGGTACAATTAATTTACCTGGATCTTTAATATCCCATAATCCACCCAAGATTCTGAAAAGTGATGATTTACCACAACCATTTGGTCCAATAATAAGTAAATTATCTCCTGGTTTAATGGAAAATGATAAATCTTTAACTAATACGTTACCATTAGGTGTAATTAAAGGTACATGTTCAAAAGTAATTTCATCACCATAAGAGACATTTGGACCAACCAATAATGCTTCATCAGTGGACTTATCAGAGTTATTATTAGTATCAATATTTAATTCAATTTTTGCAGAATCATTTATATCACGTAAAATATCTTGAAATTCATAAATTTCATCAGCATAACCTGTTATATTTTGAATATTTTTCTTTGATTGAATTAATTTACCTAAACTATCACTTGCCTTTAATAATAAACTTCTATTTGCGACAAAATCTGAAGATAATTTAGCAATTGCATCATCATCTTGAATGAAACCATTAGTATAAACAGCAGTAAATGCAGGTACAGCACATAGGAAAATACCGAAAGCACCTAAGGTATATTTAAAAATAAAGGTAACAGCAAAATTATAGATAGCCATTCTACGTAATGACATTCTTTCAAATTTTTCATATTCAAAATAAGATACATCTAATATATCAATTTCCTTTGAATGACCTTTAGCAAGAGCAATTTCTTCATTATTTAATATAATATTTGAATGGAATTCTAAAAATTTATTCTCCAATGAATTTCTCATTGAATTAAGAGAACTAAAATTTGGAGTAAAGAATCTTAAAACAAAAGTTGATAAATTAGCAACAAGACCTAATAAAAGAGTCCCCTCTGAAGAATTTTCACTTGATTTTGATAAATGATTACCAGCAATTAAGATATCCAAAACGGGAGCAAGTAATTGAGAGGGTAAAACAGCACAACTATTTGCAAAATGTTCGACAGTTGAAGTTAATCTATGATTAGGATCTGAAATTGAATTAGTTGATAATTTATTTTTAGAATTAATTAATTGATAAATAGTTGAATTTCCATTAGATGGTAAATAATCATTTAATATGTTATAAGTTAATACTTGACGGATATTATATGATAATAACATTCTTGATCTTACCAATAATGAATTAGTTAAAGTTGTTGGAATACCTAATAATAACCAATAAGATAAATATTTGAAAAATAATTTAAATTTTCTTGAAACTAATGAAGATACAAGTGAACCATCAATTTTAGCTACAGTTAGGGCAAGCCAAGCTTTAACAAATAATAGAGAAATTTGAGAAATGAAATGAATTAAGGTATTTAAATTATTTGAATTAATTAATTGAGATAATAGGGATAAAGTTGGAGAATTTTGAATATAATTATTGAATAAAGATTTTATATCATTTAATGAAGATATTGATTTCCACCATGGGGTAGTAGAGTTGGTAATATTAAGATTTTCTATACTTTTTTTCTTTTTAGATTTTTTAGATTTTGAACCAGTTGCAAATAAGGCATAAACAATAATTAAATAACAAGATCTAGTTATTGATTTACGTCTCTTTGAATAAAAACTTAATATAGAATGTAATGAATTAATGAGAAGTACATTACCTCTAGCAATTGTTGAGTCCATAGTTATAGTTATGATTTAATTATTTGTTTATAGAAAGAATATTAAAAAGGATACAGATATACACATATAGATTGTGGATATAATATTCTATTTAAACCCTAAATGAAATGATTAATGGTAATGGTAATGGGACTTGATATTAATTGTGGGGTAGTTAGTTTATATGCTATTAATGAATGAATGAATGAATGAATGAGCCTCCCCTCACTCTCTTAATTAGGTAATTATACCGAGACTTGTTATTTATGCCCTATTTAAAATACTATTAGAAGATGATATTCCTGCTATTCTATTTCTATTTCTATTGGTTGGTACAACTCTTGCAAATTGCCATGAATATTTAAAACATATTTCATGTGCAAATATTTCACCAAATCCCATCATCATACCATTAATAAATGGTAATATTAAATTAATTGAACATCTAATTAAAAATTTACCAATACGTGTAAAATCAATATCGTATTCTGTCATTTATATGATGTATTATTTGATATATCTTATATCTTATATCTTATATCTTTTTCTCTATTATAACAAATACAGGTAATGAAATATAGAAAATAGAGTAAATTCAATTTCTCATAGTAATTACAATTAACAACGAGGAAATATTAAATAAAATAAAATATCAGCGAGTAATTAATTAATTTAATTAAGTGGAAAATTTATTAATTATTTACTATTGATGATTTATTATATATGATTAAAATTATATAAATAAATACCCAATATAATAACTAAATGTTTGATCTTAATCCTCAGGAAATGTCATTTGATAGTACTAGATTAGTTAATACTCCTGATAGTCATATATTAGATGATTTTGATAATAGATCAAATCATCATAATATTAATATTGATGATGATATAATAGTTAATGATAATGATAATGACAATGACAATGACAATGACAATGACAATGACAATGACAATGACAATGAAAATGAAAATGAAGCTTCAATTGTTGCAAGAGCTTTAACTGCAATTGTTGATATTGGTTCAAATGGTATAAGATTTTCAATTTCTTCAAAAGCTCCTCATCATGCTCGTATAATGCCTTGTGTTTTCAAAGATAGATTAGGTATTTCACTATTTGATGCTCAAATTAATAATGAAAATAATCATTTAAAAAATCCAATACCTGAAGATGCAATTAATGAAATTATACGTTCAATGAGAAGATTTAAATGGATTTGTGAAGATTTTGGTGTACCTTCAAATGGTGTTAAAGTTGTTGCAACTGAAGCAACTAGAGAAGCTTCAAATTCAATTGAATTTATGAATAAAATTTTTAATGCAACTGGTTGGAAAGTTCAATTATTAAGTAAAGAAGAGGAAGGTATTGTTGGTTCTTATGGTGTTGCAAGTTCTTTTCAAGAAGTTTCTGGTTTATTTATGGATTTAGGTGGTGGTTCAACTCAATTAAGTTGGATTATTTCAAAAAATGGTGAAGTTAAAATTAGTAAAACTCCAGTTTCTTTACCTTATGGTGCAGCTGCTTTGACAAATAGAATTAAAAATGAAGATATAAATGATTTATTTCAAGAAATTAAAAATAATTATAAATTAGCAATTGAAAAAATTCAATTACCAAAAGAATTATTAATTGATATTGAAAATAATAATGGTATAAAATTATTTTGTTGTGGTGGTGGTTTAAGAGGTTTAGGTCATTTATTAATTGCAAATGAAATTGATTATCCAATTCAAACAATTATAAATGGTTACTCAACAACTTTTAATAAAGTTGAAAATATGTGTAATTATTTATTATTGAAAAAATCAATCCCAAAATTAGAATCAAATAAAATTTTTTGTGTTTCAAATAGAAGAGAACAACAATTACCTTCAGTTGGTTTATTATTATCTGCAGCTTTTGAATCATTACCAAAAATTAGAACTGTTCATTTTAGTGAAGGTGGTGTTAGAGAAGGTGTTTTATATCAAATGTTTGATAAATCAATTAAATCTGAAGATCCAATTATAACGGCAACAAGACCTTATTCACCATTATTAGCTCATAATTATATGGAATTATTGAAAACTGGTTTACCCAAAACTAATTATGATTTAGTACCTGAAGAAATTGAAAATCGAATATTACCTGCATTATGTAATATTGCATTTGTTCATTGTTCTTACCCTAAAGAATTACAACCAACTGCTGCATTACATGTTGCAACAAGTGGTATAATTTCAGGTAGTCATGGATTATCACATAGAACAAGAGCTTTAATTGGTATTGCATTATGTGAAAGATGGGGAGCTGAATTACCATTAAGTGAAATTAAATATTATTCAAATTTAGAAAAATTAGTAATTGAATCAGCTCCAAGAAGAGGTGAAAGAATGATTTATTGGACTAAATTAATTGGTAAAATGATGCATGTTATTTGTGGTATTCATCCAGGTGGTAATATTAGACCAGGTTCATTATTATTTGAATTTATTAATGATAAAGAAATTTTTGAAGAAAAAGATAAAGATAAGGAAAAAGATAGAGATACCAGAAATAAAACTAATCATTCATTAATTATAACATTACCAAATGATGGTATAAAATATAGTTATAGTATTAAAAGTCGTGCATCAGGATTTCAGAAAAAGATAAAAAAATTAAATAAAATGTATTCATGTGCTGATAAAGTTAAAGTAATTGTTAAACATTCAAATATTTAAACTCTAATGTGTAATATTGCAATGTGTATACGTGTGTATAGTATTTTAATTTTTTTTTGAATAATAATGAGTTATAAAAAGATGAATAAATAGTTAATGTATATAGTGTGAAAGAGTAGTATCAACAATAACAGTTATTAAATTTTACCAATACCTCTACCTTCACCTAAATCTTCAATTGTTTCAGATAAAGGTTTTCTATACAAGAGTTCCCAGAATCCTTGCTTTTGATAAGTACCATTAGCAAAATCTTCATCAAGTGATTTATTAGATTCTTGATTTTTAATTTCACCATTTTGTGTCATTTTAGTAAAATTAGTCTTTACATTACCAACTAAACCACCAGTCCAATTAAATAAACCAACAAATACACCCATACCTAATGCAAGTCCAACTTTTTGATTAAGTGGAATTTTTTTGAAAATTGTTGCAACTAAAACAGCTGATGAAGCAGAAATAATTTCATTTTTAGTTAATCTACCTTCATCTAAATTATATAAAGAATTTGACATAAAACTATAAGTTGCTAATGCAAATGGAATTGATATAAAATGTCTTGGAGCTAATTCAAATAATTTAAGATATCTCTCTTGACCTGGTCTAGCTGATCCCATTCTATGTTGTAAAAGTCTTCTAACGTGCATACCACCTAAGAAAATTGCTGAATAAATTGTAATTTTCTTAGTTTCAGAGAATGTATCGACGGGCACAAACTTATCATTTGATACATCTGAATCCTTAAGGAAGAAAGGTCTTGGTAATTTAAATTCTTCTGACATAGTTACTGTGTTTACCCTTGTAGAAATAAAAATAAAAAACCAATAAATGAATGTGTATATTGACCTTAATAGATGTTGTCTATATATCATTAATTCCCCTCACCAATTTCCAATTTTTGGAAACCTGAAAATTTTATTGGTGGGAAAAATTAAATCTTATGTGAGGATTCGAATTGAGGTATTACCTGATTATTTTATCTTTTATCTTTATCGATTTATCTTTACAGTACTTTTTATCAATTTATTGTATCATCTTCTTCTTTTGGATAATGATAATTATATCACAATTAATATCATTGGCGATTGCTACACTTATATACTTAAACAGTATAACAATCAATCGTCAATTAAATGCTAAATTACCAAATTTTAATGAACCTTTGAGAAACTTAACATTAGGAAATATTAATTTCTTACATACAACAGATACCCATGGTTGGTATATTGGTCATACTAATCAAAAACAATATTCTTCCGACTGGGGGGATTTTATATCATTTTATGAAAATTTGAAAAATAATAATGTTGATAAAGATTTATTTCTTATTGATACAGGTGATAGACACGATGGTAATGGATTAAGTGATTTAACTTTCCCTAATGGTTTAATATCTAATGATATTTTCAAATATGTTGATTATGATTTAATAACTGTTGGGAATCATGAATTGTATAATGCTGATATATCTAAATTAGAATATGATACATTGGTTAAACATTATGGTGAGAAATTTGTCTCAACCAATGTCTTATACAGAAATGATGATGGTGAATGGGTTACATTTGGTAATCAATATAGATATTTCCAATCAAATGTTAATGGTTATAATATACTTTCATTTTCATTTATGTTTGATTTTAAAATGGGTAATGAAAGAGTTGAAGTTTTACCTATTATGGAGATAATTAATGAACAATGGTTTATTGATATACTTATTGATTATTCAACAAATTATCCCGTTGATTTAATCATAATTTTTGGTCATTTACCAGTAGCTCATGATTGGTTTGAAATGTATGAATTACATTCCATATTGAGAGAATACTTTCCAAATACTTTTATACAATACTTTGGAGGTCATTCACATATAAGAGATTTTTCAATAAATGATGAATTATCAACAGGTTTACAAAGTGGTAGATATTGTGAAACAATTGGATTTTTATCAATTAATGATCCAAAAGATATTGGAAATATTAGAGTTGATAGGAAATATATAGATTTTAATTTACATTCATTTATGCATCATACAAATCATAATGAAATTGATAAATTTAATACAGATAAGGGATTAATGGTTTCTCAAAAATTATTCGAATATAGTGAAGAATTAAATCTTAATGAAGTTTATGGATATGTACCACAAAATTATTTCATGTATGCAGCAGAATATTATCATAAGGATAAACCTGATCCTAAATCATTATTAAGATTTCTTGAAAATTCAATTTTACCACAATTAGTACCGAAAATTTGTTATGATAATGATAGTGATAGGGATAATGGTAAGGCTGAGCCTCCATTTTTATTGAATTCAACAAATAATGATAGAATCATACTTATTAACACAGGTGGTATAAGATATGATTTATATAAGGGAGAATTTACTAAGAATTCATTATTTACAGTATCACCATTTAAGAATAAATGGAATTTTATACCTAATATACCAAGTGAAATTGCAATTAAATTACAATGGATATTAAATAGTGGTGATTATATTCTAAGTAATGGTATCAAATTGAAAAATTCACATCAATTATCCATTAAAGAGGATAACAATAATAATAATAACATCAATGATCATAATATCAATAATACAAAATTAACATATGGATATACTACAATTGATGATAAGGGTAATGATGGAGATGATACAATTCATAGAAAGATACCAGTTTACAGAGTACCTAATGTTATACAAACATATGAAAACAATGGTAATGAATATACTGATGTTGTATATTATGATTTTATCCAACCATTTATATTAAAAGCATTATCAATTGCATGTGATGGTGATAAACAACTCTTTAAAGAGTTAATCACTAATATCAGTGTCTATAATGATTGCTATAATGAATTTAATTTAGGTGAATTACTTAAGCAATTTGCAATTAGAAATTGGCAATAAGGGTTGGGAACCCTTTTTACCGCTTTGGGCAATGGGACGCAGATTTTTTTTATTTTTTCATTTCACGCGCATTTTCAACTTAATTTTTTATTTTTTTTAACTTCACTTATATAAGGTAAGTAGTTTCTCAAAATATTAAATTATTTACTTTTGTTTTTTCACCTCTTTTGATTTATCTTCTAAAATCAACCTAATACATATTCAAAAATGGCTAGAGGACCGTATGTATAGTTATCATTATTATGATTTAATCAAATCAATTATTGTTATAATCTATTATTAGTGCAAAAGGTAATTATTCTTTACTTAAAACTTATTTTTATCATGTTGTTTGCATCCTTTCTCATTTTTTGAGATTGAGATTGTATTCAACCTACAACTTTCTCTATCAATTTAGGAAAGTTGTATGAGGGCAAGTTTGTCCAAACAAGGTTTTTTATTAAATCTTGTTAAGAATTATCTTTTTTTACTATAAGAAATTTATTTTCTTTTTGAACATAATACTAACTCTATTTTATTATTATTATCATTTTTATTATTATAGAAAGCACCACATGAAAAGATTAGCAGCACCAAAGCACTGGATGTTAGACAAATTATCCGGTGTCTATGCACCAAGACCTTCTGCTGGTCCACACAAGTTAAGAGAATCTTTACCATTAGTTGTTTTCTTAAGAAACAGATTAAAGTATGCTCTTAACGGTAGAGAAGTCAATGCTATCTTAATGCAAAGACACGTTAAAGTTGATGGTAAGGTTAGAACTGATTCTACTTTCCCAGCAGGTTTCATGGATGTTATTACTTTAGAAGCAACCAACGAAAACTTCAGATTAATCTACGATATTAAGGGTAGATTCGCAATTCACAGAATTACTCCTGAAGAAGCTGCATACAAATTATGTAAAGTTAAGAAGGTTCAATTAGGCAAGAAAGGTATCCCATACGTTGTTACACACGATGGTAGAACTATCAGATACCCAGATCCATCAATCAAGGTTGGTGATTCTATCAAATATGAATTAGAAACTGGTAAAATCTCAGAAGTTATTGCTTTTGAAACTGGTAAATTAGCTATGGTTACCGGTGGTCGTTCTTTAGGTAGAGTTGGTGTTATCACTCACAGAGAAAGACATGAAGGTGGTTTCGATTTAGTCCACTTAAAGGATTCATTAGATAACTCTTTCATTACTAGATTATCTAACGTTTTCATTATTGGTAACGAAGCAGGTAAACCATACGTTTCATTACCAAAGGGTAAAGGTATTAAATTATCTATTGCTGAAGAAAGAGACAGAAGAAGAGCTGTTCAAGGTTTATAAATAAATTAATCATTTGTTTTATATAATTTTATGGAATAGTAATATTTTCCTCCTTTTTTAAAAAGAAAAAAGTAATTGGTTTGGGTTTTATGAAAAGTATTATAATGATTAAACTGATCCGCCTTAGTAATATATAGCTTTTATGGGGAGCGCAAGTTTTCTTAACGCGTATCATTTTGCTGGGGAGTTTGTTCTACATTTTGGTATTGCTAGGTATTTATCACCTTTAGTTATACAATTATTCAATTATCTATTTACAAGTAAACTATTTCTTATATGGATATTCAACATCTTCATCCTTTCTCTTCCAAATCTTCTTCTTCTTCTTTGTTGGAATGTATTCAACGAATATATTTTCACAATTTGATTTCTTAAATTTTCTAATAAATCTTGGATCCCATAATTCAGATGCAATACCTAAATCTTTACAACATCTCATTAATGCATTACTTTTACAACCTTCAGTTGCAGTTGGTATACCTTGTTCTTTGAAAAAAGTTTGTTCACCTCTTGCAATTGAAACTAATCTACCATGAATAACTAATCCATATTCTCTTGTTAATAAACCTCCAAATTCTTGCATTTGAACTAATGTTTCACTACGTGGTGCTAACCCCCATGCACCAGCTCCAAATGCTTTATTCAGAATTCTTCTATATTTAATTTCAGGTAAATATAATAATCCATCAGGTGTAATTTCAATATCATCATCAGGTAATGATGAATTTAAAATGGTTTGTGCTTCAACACTAAATGGTGCATTACCTAAACCATGATATGATTCTGACCAATTTGTTGTGCCATTGGATGGTGCATCTATTGGTGTAAAATCATTTAATGATTTGGTAAATATATCACTGATAGAAGTTTTTTGTTCATTTGATGCTGAATAATCTCTGTTTATATTAATAACTGGGTCAATAGGTTTTGACTTTGTGCTGGTGCTTGAACTTGTACTTGTATTTGCATTTGCACTACTGGTTGTTTCTTTTTTAGTTCCTGATGATGGCGAACTGAAAGCTTCAAACATATCATCTGATGAAAAGAGACGTTTTTGTGCATGTGCCCTTCTCAAAGACACTAAGGCAGATGTTCTCACCTTATTAAGATACATACTTAGCTGCTATCTACAGAGAGAAAAGAAAAGAAAAGAAAGAGTATCTTATCACAGAGAGATTCAATGAAACACTTTAATTTAAAACAAAAATAAAAAGTCTTACATAATGAAATTATAAACATGTAAATTTTCAGCTTTTCGCTTTCTCATAACAATTATTTGTAACACGTCAACTTTATGCATTATTTCTATAAGGTTTCTTCTTTGTGAAGTATCTGCCAATGGCTCCTAAGAAGAACGTTAAGAAGAGTGTTGGAATTTCTAAAACTGTAGAGATTGATCACAATGAATCTGTGGATTTAATTGATGATGTTGACATTATTTCATCTGTTAAATCATCTATTTCATCATCATCTTCAACAAAATCAACTTCATCTCATATTTATACGGTTGCTAATATCGCAATAACTTTATGTGCACTCATAACCAGATTTTATTACATTTGGTATCCAAGTGAAGTTGTCTTTGATGAAGTTCATTTTGGTAAATTTGCATCATATTATATTGAACGTACATATTTCTTTGATTTACATCCTCCATTTGCTAAAATGTTAATTGCTTTTGTTGGTTGGTTAGTAGGTTTTAATGGTAAATTTAAATTCGATGATATTGGTGATAGTTATATTGATAATTCAATTCCTTATATTCCTTTAAGATCATTATCTGCTATCTTAGGTACTTTAACTGTCCCATTAATGTTTGAAACTTTGAAAGAATGTAATTATTCAGTTTGGACTTGTATCTTAGGTTCAGCAATTGTTGCATTTGATAATGCTCATGTTGCTGAAACTAGATTGATTTTACTTGATGCAACTTTAATTATCTCAGTTGCTGCCTCAATTTATTGTTATGTTAAATTTACTAAATTAAGAAATTCTCCATTTACTTTCAATTGGTATAAATGGTTAACTTTAACTGGATTTGCATTATCTTGTGTTATTTCAACTAAATATGTTGGTGTTTTAACCTTCTTCTCTGTTGGTATTGCAGTTGCAGTTGATTTATGGAATCTTTTAGATTATAAGACAGGTTTAACAATAAGACAATTTACAAGACATTTTATTGCTAGATTTGTTCTATTAATTGTTGTTCCATTTTTTATTTATCTTGGTTGGTTTTATATTCATTTTGCAATTTTAACAAAATCAGGTCCTGGTGATGCTTTTATGAGTTCTGAATTTCAAGAAACTTTAGGTGATTCAATCTTAGCAAGAGAAGCAAAGGAAATTAATTATTATGATATAATTACAATTAAACATAAAAATACTGATTGTTTTTTACATTCTCATCCATATAATTATCCATTACGTTATGATGATGGTAGAATTTCATCTCAAGGTCAACAAGTTACATGTGTTAAGGACTTTAATGAAGATGCTGCAAATTATTGGGAAATTTTACCAGTTAGAGAAACTGATGACAAACGTTTGAATAGACCAGTTCATCAAGGTGATACTTTTAGATTGAGACACGTTAATACTAATGGTTATTTATTAACTCATGATGTTGCATCTCCTTTATATCCAACTAATGAGGAATTTACAGTTATTTCAATTGAAGAAGGTGATTCAAATAGATATGCTGATACATTATTCAAATTTGATCCAGTTGATGGTAAACCTCATGAGATATTGAAAACTAAAGGTTCAATTATTAAATTTTTACATGTTCCAACTGTTGTTGCAATGTGGACTCATGATGATGTCTTATTAGCTGAATGGGCATTTAATCAACAAGAAGTTAATGGTAATAAACAAATTCAATCAAGTGAAAATAACTGGGTTGTTGATAAAATTGTTGGATTATCAGGTGAAAGGGCTAAATTTGTTCCAAAACCTGTTCTTAAATTACCATTTTTCAGAAAATGGTGGGAATTACAATTTTTAATGTTTGAACATAATAATAAATTATCAAGTGAACATCCATTTGCTTCACAACCTGATGCTTGGCCTTTATGTATGTCAGGTGTTTCATTCTGGACTAATAATGATTTAAGACAACAAATTTTCTTTATTGGTAATATTCCAGGTTGGTGGTTTGAATGTGCAATGATTTTAGTTTTCACAATTATAGTTGTATTTGATCAATTAACAGTTCATAGAGATATTCATATTTTAACAAAGGAAGCAAGATCAAAACTTTATTTAACAAGTTTATTCTTTTTAAGTGCATATTTAATTCATTACTTACCATTCTTCTTAATGGGTAGACAAAAGTTTTTACATCATTATTTACCTGCACATTTATTAGCAGCATTATTCTCTGCTTCAGTTTTTGAATTTTTATTCACAAATAATAGAAGATTAGAATGGTGTCAAAAGGGTGAAAAACCAAATACTTTAAACACTTTAGCTTATGTTTCATTTGTCGTCTTATTACTTGCAGTATTGATCTCCAGTTTCATATTCTTTGCTCCAATTACATACGGTAATGTTTCATTAACTCCAAAGGAAGTTATAAGTAGAGAATGGATGAATATCAAATTACATTTTAGTAAATAATCTTTATAAATCTATATAATAAAAAATCAAATAATTAGTTACTTCTAACAGGGAATGGTAAATATCTATGTAATTTACAATTTATTTGTATGTAATCCTTTTCAAGTTCTGGCGTTATAATTGAATGTCTAATTAAAAAGTCTATTATAATTGCACCACAATTATCTTTAAATTCACCATTTAATAATCTTTCCTTCACTTCATCAATTGTCATTAATTGAAAATCTTCAGATTCATGATCAACAGGATGAGGTATAGTATTTTCATCCATATACAAATCATAAATATATTCAACTTCGGGTTGTACTAACCCCAACTCACTTTCAAAATCAAATGGTTTAAGTTGATATAAATATGAGATAACTCCACATGATTTAATGTTTTGCGATACATAAATTTCTTCCAATCCAGCTTCTTCATAGCATTCTTTATAACAAGTTTCAATTGGTCCATATGGATATCCCAAACCACCGGCAACAGTATTATCTAACATTCCAGGATATGTTGCTTTATTTGCTGCTCTTCTTGGAACCCATAATTTAATATCTCCAGTTGTTTGTGATTTAACATATCCATTGATATGTACACCATACATTACAACACCAAACAATGGACACATTACACGTTCTAAATGGAAATATACTTCATTTGATGGTTCATATATTGTATATTTTTCGTTTCTCCATCCTTTAAGTGTTTCAAATAATCCTTGATTTTTCCATTCATTACCTATTATTTCTAAAACTTCCTCACGTTTTTCAATAGTATCTAAGGAAGAAGAAAACTTGACAGTTTTATCATTAATTGTAAAATATTGTGGATATTTAGATAATTCTTTGACAACTGATGGAATTAAATATCCTAAATTAAATGATCCATCATGAGATTTCAATGTAAAGAAATGTGAAACAAAGTTACCGTATTCAGCTTCATGAGGGTATGGTACCACATCAACTTTTTTCACTATATCCAGGTATGTTTTCATTATATATAACTTACTGTTACCAAAATACTAAAGTTTAGCTAATATAGCTGTTTTCCCTATAGGTTGATGGTAGAAGCTTCATAATGAAAATGATTACATAATCAATCTACTTTTTCCCACATGAAAGATCTGAACATTAATTTATCGCATGTCAGAAGCGAAGACAGTGGCTTAAATCAAGGTGTGTGATCGATCAAGAAGGCTGATATAAGTAAGGAGGGGTTTACACTTTTTATTTGCTTGTACCAGATATTGATATCCAATAAGGTAATTATTAAAGAAATTAACATTAATAGAGTTTCTTTCCTTATTATATATATACAGTTTAAAGTTTGTGTTATTCCTACGGAATTTAGCATATTTTTCACCTCAAACCCTCCTGATTACATAATTAAGGACCTCGGTTCCCGATCACTCATTGGTTATCGGAGTTGATATCTACAAATTTTTATTGATAGGGATTTTCTTTTTTTGAATTAAATGGTAAACCTCTTTCTTCTTGAGTAAATGCAATGTTAGAGTCAAAGAGTCCTAATAGAAAGAAATTTTTTAGAAGATCTAAAACGGGATGCATGTCATGTCGAATAGCAAGGAAAAAATGTGATGAAAGCAAACCTGTTTGCGGTCTCTGTTCGAAGAGAAAAATACCATGCGTCTATTCAAATCAAACTTTCAAACAGTTTATAAATGTAAATGGATTTGACTATGTGGAGGCTTTTTCTAATACAACTTTTAAAAGATCAAGAACTGGTTGTTTGGGTTGTATAAAATCAAAGAAAAAATGTGATGAAAACAAGCCACAATGTAATAGGTGTACCAGAAGAAATATTTGTTGCGTTTACATTAGTTCACCCCCATATAACCCATGTATAGAGGAAGTGATTTCACTTGAAGAGCCAGAATATGCATCGCCCTTACATATAGATACCCCATTAGATGAAAAAATTATTATACCACTCGAGAAAAGTACTTTTGTTGAAATTCCAGATCCTATACCACTACCCTTAAATTATAACTCTTCGTTTGATACTTTTTTCAATATTTTCTTTAATGTTACAATCAAATCACTTTTTCCAGAAGAGTCGCTAGAAGTTGCATCCGATTTAACTTTAAATGTATTAAAGAGAACCGCAGAATTCCAAAAAATGTTAACATCAGTCTCAGTTGCACAACTATTTAGTCCGGATACTTCAAAACATGCAATCGTCAACCAAATTCATACTGAGGCAACAAATGAAATTCAAAAAAGCAATAACTATAAACACTCTGCCGAATTAGTACTCTATTCACTAATTTTCAGTATACTCAAAAAGTTTTACATAAAAACAAATAACAAAGAAGTTTTAGGTGATATTTTTTCAGGAATACATTTCATATTGACTAAAAACTTTATCAAACCAACTGGAGCAGTAGCTTTAATGACCGAAAGTTTGTATTATCACTATGTCTTATCAATATTGATCATACCAAATAAAGTATTAGACTTTTACAATCCATTTATACTATGTGATATTTTTAGAAATTTTTTTCCAAGAGACGTTACACCACAATCGAACGTTATACTTGGGGATACTATTGATATGATGCATATCATTGCCAAAACATCATTCATCTTTAAAAGAAAATTATGCGAAAATGATGTATATTTAAATCTTCTTTTTGAAACAAATCGTTTTCTCAATGAATACGCAAAAAGTGAAAAAAGATTGGTTTATATCACACTTTTAGCTTGCAAACTTTTATTATTAGAAACTTCAGACATTAAATCCCCAACCCAAAGAAGGGAAATTATTGATGATTTTTTTGTTGCTTTTGATGAGTTGAGACTAAAGGGTCCAGATAGCAAAAATTTTACTTTATGGGGTATATTTATTATAGGATTGATATTAGAGAAACAAGAAGAACAAGAAAAAGTAGTAAGTTATTTATATAAGCAGTGGGAAGCCACCCCAATAGCATGTTTTTTGAGAGCTATAGATAGCTTGAGATTTACATGGGAGGAAAACAAAGGTTTACAAGTATTGGAGGATGAATCAGTTTCATACCAAATATTTTTGAAATAGGATACACTAATAGTAGTAATTAAATACATAAGTAAATAAATTTTTATAAAAGATATAATCAAATAAATAATTCATTGTTTCAAAACTTTATCAATAATGGAACAACATTCAAGAAGTTTCTCGTCTTCAAGACGAGGTGCAGAGACTTGTATATGACCTGGAGCCCCTTTATACAGGTTCAATGAATAATGTGCATAAATATCGTCTAATATTTTTGGATATTGAATATCCAAATCAACATCCATATCTTCTTCAACCTTACCATATGGAATAATAACACTTGGAAAATCCAAGACATTCATCAAAGTTGTATAGGGAGCAATGCCATAAGTATCATGTGGTGGTGCAGTTCCTGGTGCACCTGGTGAAATGATAACATCATACTTTTCATATACGGAAAGCCATTCTTTGTTCATTTTATTTATTGCAGTCTTCAATTGTATAACTTCATCAATATCTTTTGGTCCTTTACCATATACATCGTATGGTAAAAGAAGAGATTTAATAATTCTTTCACCCGTAGATACTAAATTTTGGAAACCAACTGGTTTAGGATCAGTTGCAAATGATGACCATGCAACTTCCCATAATTTTTCATAAGATGGGAACTTTTCAATGATTTCAATTTTATGACCATTGGAAGATAATTTTTCTGAAACTTCTCTAAGAATTCTTTGTAAAGGTGGATGAACTGGGAAAGCTGGATCTTCAATGATGATACCTATAGAAATTTTATCCGATTGTTTAATTTTTGGTTCTTGGTAGCATATTCTAAAATTATCAGGGTCATATCTCCATGATTCATCATTATAGATAATTTTTGTTAAAAACTCAATAGTTTCAAAATCTGTTGACAATGGACCAGCAACAGTTTCAATATCAATATATGCATCTCTTGCTAAATGCATCTGGTTTCCATGTGGATATCTTCTTGATGATGGACGGAATCCATAAACACCGTTACATAGAGCTGGAATTCTGATGGAGCCACCAACATCTGTACCAATACCTAAAACAGATCCTCTCATTTTAATTAATGCACCTTCACCACCACTACTACCACCTGCAGTTAATGTCAAATTGTTAGGATTCAATGTTCTACCGAAAATGTTATTCTCTGAATCTGCAGTCATTAAAGTTTGAGGAATATTAGTCTTGACATAGAAAACAGCACCTAGATCTTCTAACTCTCTTACCAAATCACTTTTGTTTTGTGGTTTATTACCAATTTGAGAAGTATAACCCAATGTTGAATCATATCCAGGAACATTGAAACTGTCTTTTAAAGAGATTGGTAAACCATGTAATGGACCATAGGGTTTACCATTTGTTTTCAAATATGTATCTAAAAATGCAGCTCTTTTTTCACCATATTCAAACATCAATTCCGTACAACAATTGGTTAATTGTGTTGCAATTGCAGCTCTATGAGAAAATGCTTTGACAACTTCAAAAGCAGTAAATTCACCATTTTTAAGTTTCTCTAATAATTGAATTGCAGTATAAAATTCTGTGATTTCAAATTCTTTGGAATTTAAAATAGTTTTTGGCACATCTAGAACAGAAACAGGTGTAGTCTCCTCATATTGTGCCAAAATTTCTGAAGGTAAAATCCACTCATTTGGAATGTTTGAATCTACTTCTTTCTTCTTTATTTCGCAAGCTTTCTTCCAGTCAAACTTGATAGTCATAAAAGTTGTCAAGAAGCTCCGCTATTTTTTGATAATCTTTTAAAATGTTGATTTCAAGATCCTTGTGACTTTTTAAGCGGGTTCCACCAACATCAACTTGTTATTAATCAGTGATCGTTTAAATAGACGCAACCGCCCCGAAAAAAATCTTATCAGTCCCAAAGAGGTAATTTTTGTCCGTATCTATATTGCGGCTGTGCATAATTTTTTTTTGTCAAAGTCTCAGGTAGCTAGAGGCGGCAAGATAACCCTAATTAGGATTTTCGATAAGATAAACCCTTGTATGAGAACAATACAAACTTTGTTGCCTTATATCATTTCCCCCCGCTATATTACTTATCAAATCAATCGGTTAATCACAGAAATATTTATCAAACAGTGATGTCAAATTTTTGATAAACAGTAATAAACAAATGTGAACAATGTCGGACAGTGGAGAATTGATAAGAAGAACAAAAGAAATTTTATCAAGATAAGAGGAGGGTATATTTCTTTTTTTTTCATTCCTTCAACTCTATTTAAAGTAGCACTACATTCCAGTTGTTTTAAAAAATTATATCATTTTATTTTACATAACAATACAAGACAAATCAACAATGTTATTCAGTAGAGGAAGTCAAGAGTTAAGAGATGATCTAACTATCCCAGGTACAACAGTTCTAGTTGGTGAAAGTAAAGAAATTAAAGTTTTAGGTTTAGCAAATAAAAAAAAGGATAGTGATATTATTCTATTCCCTCAACCATCATCAGATCCAAATGATCCTTTAAATTGGCCACAATGGAGAAAAAATGTACATTTTACAGTTTTATTCTTCTTTGCAACAATTGTCGCAGCTGCAGTCAATTTTGTTGGTCCAATCTATGGTGTTATGGCTGAAACTTATAATTGTTCTTTTAATGCATTAAACACAGGTGGTGGTTTAGCATGGTTATTTATTGCTATTAGTTGTTTATTCTGTCAAGAATTAGCTGCAAAAATTGGAAGAAGACCAATTTATATGATTTCAACATTGTTAGCAATTATTTCATGTATTATTTTTGTTACTCGTACAACATATGGTGGTTATATTGGTTTTAATATTGTTAATGGTCTTTCCGCTGGTCCAATTGATTCTTTAGTTGAAATTTCAATTGCAGATGTTTTCTTTTTACACGAACATGGTAAGTTTATTGGTATCTATTTAGTTTCACAAGGTATCGGATCATCTTTTGGTCCATTCCTCGCAGGTTATATTAATGAACACCTAGGCTGGCTCTGGTGTGGATACATGACCATTATCATTTGTGGTGGTTTATTAGTTGCAGAGTTTTTCTTACTTGAAGAATCATTTTATGTTAGACATTTTCAAACTGATGAAGTTGTTGAAGAGAAATTATTAAAAGTTGTTTTATCAAATAAGTCACATGATTTAGAAGCTGAAATTCAAGAGGATAAATCAGAATCAAATGAAAAACTTAATTTTAATGTTGATGAAGTTGTATATAGCGATGAGGATGATAATCAAAGAGTGAAGATTTCAAAGGATATAAAACCAAAAACATATATGGAAGTATTAAAACCATTCACTATTACAGATAAAAGACTTTCAATATTAAGTATTCTCAAAAACTTGATAGTTTTAAGATATCCTGCAGTTACTTGGGCAGCAATTGTTTATGGTTTACAAATGTGTTGGTTATCTTTGATTGGTGTCACACAATCTGAATTTTTCCAATCACCACCATATAACTTTTCAACAGATGCACTTGGGTTATTAAATCTTGCTATGACTGCTGGTAATATAATCGGTGGTATATATGCTGCTTTCTCAGATAAATTTGTCATTTACATGACTGAGAGAAATGGTGGTATTTTTGAACCTGAATTCCGTTTATTAATGATTATTGTTCCTTTAATTTTAAATGTTGGTGGTTTGTTTATGTATGGTTTAGGTCCATTATATGGTGCACCATGGATTGTTGGTGCAATTGGTATTGCTTTAATTTCTATTGGTATATGTGCAACAACTTCATTAGCTGTTACTTATGTTTTAGAATGTTATCCTGGTGAAACTGTTCAAACAATGACTTCTGTTTTAGTTGTTAGAAACTTACTTGCTACAGTTTTCACATTTGTTTTCCAATATTGGTTAGATGGTGTTGGTATTTTAGGAACTACTATTATGTTAGCATGTTTCTGTTTGGTCACTAGTGGATCCTATATTATAATGTACTGGACCGGTAAAGCTAGTAGAAAGTATACCATGAAATGGTATTCTCCTTCTTAAAAATAATAATATTGCTTTCCGTTTCATTAAAATAATCTATCTTTTTATCTAGCTTATAATTTCATTTTATACTAAAATTTTTGAATAAATTGTCAAATACAAATGTACTGTACAAAAAAAAACTAAGTAAAAGTGTCGTATAATAGTTCGTAAATTCATCAAAGATTTTCACCTTCGATACAATCAAGTAAGTATGTGTTGTTAATCTCTATATTACCAAAATTTATTTTATAATTATGGAACACATCAAAATCGTATCCATTATAAGGGGGTACTTCTGATTCTTTCAGAATTGAGTATTCAACCATAACAGCTTTATCATCTGAATATAAAACACCCTTTGAAGAATCACCAACTTTTTTAAGGGGGGAAACTCTTGAATGGACTTTGAATAATGATGATAAATTATCAGATGATGAATCTTTTTTCATTTCCATCTCAAACTGTATATTGATATATGGTTCATCTTCGTTAACCACTAAGGATAATGATGTTGAAGATTCATCATTAGCTGGAACATTGGCTGAATTGTATTTCAGTGGATTTCGGGTATATTGAAGATCACCTAGTTTGAAAATTGATTTATATGGCGAGAACGATTTAGAGTTGTAATTCATAGATTGGAATAATGAAGAATTAGAGGATATTAAATTCAACTTTTCAGAAACACGGTTTAAATCAACAAGTAATGTTTTATCGTCACTCTCTGTTTTCAGTGGAGTATTTATCTGTGAATTTTGAAGAGGTGTTGATACACAAGTTGTATTAAAAGTTTGAATTAGATGAGTTTTCACTTGCGGAGAAAAGACACTAAGATAAAACTTATCTTCAGAAGCTGTTAGAGTGTTAACAGTTGATTGAATTGAAGATAATGCAATAGAGTTAAAATACTTGTCAGTTGTTAATAAATTTTGTAAAGTATCAACAGATACATTTTCCAATATTTGTAATTGTAACTCCGTGGGTATATTTAAGAAAAATGACATAATTGCTCAAAATGGCGATGTATACATGATTCAAAAGAAAGATAAGATTCAGGTACATCAACTCTTTACATCATAACTATATTAATAAATGATGGAAAACGGTCTTTATTTAAATGCAAATGATTTTATCGGAGTGAAAAATTAATTTTTTTTAACACCACTCCGAATCCCCGGGTTTCTACGTAATGAAAAGAAATTACGTGATTTTAATTTCTTTTTTGCGTAGATAACCGGGAAAGGCATTACGTAATGCTATTTACCCGGATTTCATGAAAAATTTCAAATTGGAGTTCTTCTTGCATGTCAGTCGTCGAATACAATTGAATCTATTCAGGGAGAAGACATCTAATAGTTTGGTTTAGTTAATATACCTTTGAAGAACCATCCAAATAACTATGTTTGCAAGATCTGGATTAAGAACAATTGCAAATGCAAGAGGTATGGCTACTGAAGCTTCTGGATCTTCAGATTTTACCAAAAATTTATTAGATCAATTAGCAACAGTTGCAAAGACTGAAACAAAGGCAGATTCATCAACTGAAGCTGCTAATCCAGCATTAAAGAAGAAATCATTTTCTAGAGGTGAAAATAAGGATAGAAAAACATCATCTAATAAACCAGAATTTAGAAATAATAAGAAAACTTATCAAAATAACCGTTCATTTAATAAATCTCCATCAAAGAGAGGTTCAAATTATAGAACAAGAGAACAAAAGGAAGAATCAAGAGGTTTCAGTAATTCAAGATCAACTGAAAGAAAGACAATTTCTGATTTTGATAGATACAGAAATAAAAAATCAAAGGATGATATTGCTCGTAATGTTCAAACTTTAAATGATAAAGGTATGAAGTTTGCTGAAGAACTTGAAGAAAAGGCACTTTTCATTAGAAGAAAGACATCTGATGATGTTAAACCTGTTGTTCCAACATTTGAAAACAAATTAACTTTGCAATTCATAAATGCACGTACTAATCATTATGCAAACCTTTATGCATCATCAGAAGATAAATTTGCTGAATTTAGAAATACAAATAAACCATATAGACCATCAATTATTAGTAAACTTGAATTAAATTTATCGAAGGATAAAATAGCCCATAATACTGAATCTCGTTTCCTAAAAGCATTAGAACAAATTACAATGAGAAGAGGATTTAAATTAGTAGACTCAGTAAAAAAGAATGTTGAATACCTACCACAAACTGCAACTCTTTACCCATATGCTAATAACACATTACCTTCTAACTTGAAGAGATCAGTAGCTAATTTAAAGAATTTACAAAATATTTCAGCTGAAGAAGTTGATTCAACAATTGCAAGTGTTGTTAGAGGTATTAGACCTGAATTAATTTTTGATTCAACTAAATCATACAAAACTCCACAATTGAAAGTTAATGCACAAGTTGTCGTTAATGGATTAAACAGAAACCCTCAATTACAAGTTGATAACCTTCATGTTGCTATTGCTCCTGCTTTACTTGGTGAATCTCCAGTTAAATCTATTCCACAACCTGTCATTGCTCCAATGCAAATAAAATAAGTAGATTCTACTTCTATACATATGTATCTGTTTATAAATAACTCTCCTGTAAGTATAAATTGTTCAATAAATAATTTTATTCATCAACTAAAGTAACATAATATAACACTGACACTAACTATAAATATTACTTTTTAAATTGGTTGAGCCGGCAGTCGCGACGTTAAATGTGCCTACCATTTTAATATTTTTTTCCAAAGTGAAAGTTGAAAATTTCGTCCAACATGAATTGAAATATTAGAGTAAAAGAAGTCTTGAAGTTAGTTTCTTTAATTGATATATCCATAACCACTCATATATAAGCAACAGTATGTTTCAAACTGTGAGTAAGCGTATGTTTTCATCTTCCAGAATAATACTTCAAAAGGAAGTAACTAGTCTGGATCCAAAGAAAGTAAACCATATGCAATATTTACTTAATTATTATGATCCTGAAATAGTCGATTCTATTCTTAAAGCTGAAACTGCTATTGACCCAAAACATTATGAAAACAGAAAATTAAATCCTATTCAATTTGCTCCACATTTTTTAACAGATTTTACTAAAAAAAGTGATTATTTTGATCATCAAGAACAAGATCCACTTGACTTCACTAAAATTTCTCAACCTAATGAAATTGATATTCCAAAGAATCAAATTTTAGATGTTGAAGGTTCAAAGAAACGTTCTGAATTAGGTGAATTAGCAAAGAAATTATCTCTTGCAACCGGTTTCGATGAAAGATATATTATGGGTTTAAAAGTTAAAACATTACTTTTGAAAACTGTTAGAAATCAAACTTCAAAGGGTAAAATTAATTCTTTCTATGCTCTTGTGTGTGCTGGTGATGGAAATGGTATGCTAGGTATTGGTGAAGGTAAAGATCCTGAAGAACCAGGGACTGCAATTTTAAAAGCTCATTGGCAAGCAGTTAAGAATTTAGTTAAAGTTCCAAGATTAGAGGATAGAACAATTTTTGGTAATATAGAGCATAAATTTGGTGCAAGTGTTGTCCATTTAAGATCTGCACCTCCAGGTTCCGGTTTAAGATGTAATCCAATGATTTTTGAATTAGCTCAATGTGCTGGTATAAAAGATTTATCTTCAAAAGTTTATAGATCAAGAAATAAAATGAATGTCGTTAAATGTACAATAGAAGCATTATTAAAACAAAAGACAACTGAAGAAATGGCCTTAGAAAGGGGAAAGAAGGTTGTTGATTTAAGAAAAGTCTATTATTCCGTCGAAAAGAATTAATTTTGATCATAATAATTACATTTCACCTCTATTTATTTATAAAACTTTCTGTACATATAATTTAATAATCCTATCATTAATATCTACAAGTAGCATCATTTATCACTTATTTCTTCTTTGCCTTTTTTGAAGTAGCTTCTGCAACTAATTCTTCAAATATTTTGGCTTCTTCAGCTTCCCATTTAGATCTTTGAACATTTTTGAACACACTACCAATTAACTTTAATGCCTCTGCTCTTTCCAATCTCTTTGATAATGGTACACTTTCATCATATAAAACATTGGAGACAACTTCTCTTAAATTGGATGATATTTCCAAATGTGAACCTTTCCAAGCTGCTGCTAGTATTTTACCCATCAACAGTTTTTCCATTTCAGCTATTTCCTCTTCTGTGGGTACAGGTCCTTCATCTTCAGGTTCCTTTTTATCTTTTTTATGACTTTCTTCCTGAGGAATTGCATTATCCTTTACTTCTTCTTCACCATTTTCTTCAGGTTCTTCTTCCCCTTCTTCTCCAGTTTCAGAAGTTATATTCAATTCTCGTTCTCTACGGTCGGACATTTTTGCTAGATCTTGCATTGTCTTTTGTGCATCTAATGCTATACTAATTGTTGAAAATGTATCTTTTATAATACCCCCCTTTTCTTTAAGAGTGCCTAACCACCCACCTACTCCTAGAATTGTATTTTGTGATTTAATAAATGTGTTTGCTTTATTATAATATACACTACCAATTGTATGTAGAAGTTCTAGACCAAAAGATTCCATTTTTAAATTCTCAGCTTCAAGTCTGAACTTTTCTTGAAATGATTTCTTTATATCTTCAGATTTATCAGTTTCAGTATAGACAGACAACCTATTTATCAATTGTTTTGTCAATTCAGCTTGAATTTCTTTTCTATGTTCACTTTGTTCTTCTTCCATCTTTTCTCTTTCTAATTCATGTTGTCTCTTCCTTTCAGCTTCAATTAATTTTTGTTGTTCCTCAAGAGATAAATCATTCAGAGAGGCATCACCTAGATAATTGTTTGATGATATATTTACATGGTTTTCTTCATAATATTTATTAGCTTGTTCTGCAGCTTCTTGTTCTGCAGCTTCATTATTTGAAAGTTGAAATTCCTTTGTCATATTTTTCAATAATGTTAATTCTCCAATATATGGTATGAATGATTCACCACCAAATATTTCATCAAAAAATTTCTCTGGATCTGCCATACCAGTGGCACCCACCTCTTCAATACCATATTGATCATACTTTAATCTCTTTTCTTTATCACTCAAAACTTGATATGCTTCACTAATCTTTTTGAATGTTTCTGCAGCCTCTTCATTATCGGGATTTTTATCAGGATGGTATTTAATTGCCAGTTTTCTGTAAGATTTTTTAATCTCTAAATCAGTTGCTGTTGATTCAATTTGTAAAAGTTCATAATATGTAGTATCCTTGACCATTTTGTTTGTTTATGGATAATAAAACCAAAGAAAAATGCATTAATAACTGAACTTTTTTTGCCAACCTGCACAGATTAAGAATTTTTTTATCATGAATTTTCTCAGCATTAAATTTTCTTTCCACTTGAACAAAAACGATACTACCGTCAAGCAAATTGCTTTCACGGGATGTATATAACTATAGTTACTGTTACTACACACCATAGTTAATATAAATATAATATGCTATTTTTTATATCATTACAAACCTTCTCTTCTCTTTTTTTGAGCAGGTGTACATTCTTCACCATTAAGAATATCTTCCTTCACGAGAGTATCAGCCTTGACTCTTTTCGGAATATATTCTAAAATTGACTCAAGTTTTTCATCATCAGCAACTTTGACAACACCATTATCATCACCCATAATAATATCACCAGGATTAATAATCTCAACATAAGGTTCAGGATAACCATCAATTAAGATTTCAAGTGGGACATTAATACCAACCATTTTAACGACTGGACCATGTGCTGCGGAACCTAAACCGAATGAAAAGACATCTCTATTCAATTCTAAATGTTCATCAATATCTCTAACTCTACCGAAAACGACAGTACCTGAACTTTTCAAATAATTTGCTCTAGTTGACATTAAACCACCATATAATGCATTAGTCATCTTAGTAAAAGGAGCATCTTTCTTTTGTAAATTAAGAGTTGTTGCAATAACTAATACTGAATCTTCAGGTAATTTATCAATATAACCTCCACCAATTGCCTCTCTTGGATCATCCTTTGGAGCAAACAAAATAGTATATGCTTTACCAACCATTGTTTTACCCTCCTTATTTGATGAATAACGTTTTAAATTTGGTAATGAACCACCATATTTATTCTTTTGTTTGACCAATGCATCTGACATATCACATGTAGCATACTTGGAAAGTATTTGTATAAGTTTCTTTGTTTCTTGAGTCATAATTGAGCTTGTTAATCTTCTCTTGAGTTTTATTTTAAAAGAAAACAGTATTAATGTTACTGGAAACTAAGTAACTTATATCAATTACCCCATACCTCCGATATAATAATCGGTGCTTCGGAGACGGATCCCAAAGAGGAAATAAACGGCGACTAGCGACGCAGGGACATAAATTTTAGACTGTAAAAAAGGGGCTCAACTGATGCTAATTGTGATTTCATTATCAAATTTTTTAATAAAACGGACTTTCCCCTATTTCTTAGGTTTCCCCTTTTAAAAGTTGTTCCTCTTTTCACTTGTTTAAGGTTTTTATACTTTAGAGTTTAAATTTCTCTATTATAGACAGCTTAGCTAGAGTTAAATCAATTTAATATACAAAACAGTTAGACTTTGTATATTAAACTAGTTGCTTTTTAAAAATTAATTTTGCTTTTAAAACTAGTATATAATATCATCTATTTTTTTCTTAAATTAATTTGCTTCCACTATAATGCTTACTAAATCAATAAAAGCAACTTTTTTGCTTTTAATGTCATCAACTGCTGTTTCTGGATTTCCACTTGTACAAATAGCTGAAACTAACCCCTTACAAAGCTATCATGCTGCATCAAATTTACCATTAGATAATTTTAAAAGTTTTATTGAATCATTTTTTTCAAGTTATTTGCATAAGCCGGAGCCATCAGAAATTTATATTGATGATGGTATTCAAAGTATTTACCACTTAAAGGAAACTAGCGATGAAAATTTTGAATCTTGGGTTGAAGATCAGTATGAACTTTCATTCTCTAGAATTTTAGAAAATATTGGAGGTGTAGGAACTAGTCTTCAAAATGTTTCAGATGGTGCTGTTATTGCATCACCTTCAAAAGCAAAACCAAATTATTTTTATCAATGGGTTAGAGATGCTGCTATTACGGTTAACTCAATTGTTGAGTACTTAAATGATAACGTTGATGATTTAGACTCTTCATATTCTAAGAAACTCTTTTTTGCAATTGAATCATATATTGCCAACAATTATAAACTTCAACGATTAGACAATAAATCTGGAACCTGGGAATCACTTGATGGTTTAGGGGAGCCAAAATTTATGCCTGATACCACTACTTTTGATGAACATTGGGGTAGACCTCAAAGAGATGGACCTGGTCTTAGAGTTATAACAATAATAAATTATCTTAACTTTTTAGAGAATAACGATCTTGATGTGTTTTATCCAAATTTGATTCATAATGTCTCATTTGTTTATAATGAAATTTTAAAACCAGATTTAACGTATGTGATTAATAAATGGGATAAAAATGGGTTTGACTTATGGGAAGAAATTGATTCTATTCATCTATTTACTTCTTTGACCATGTTGAAATCATTGAAGATGGGTATCAAACTTTCAGAATCTTTTGAAGATTATGAATTTAACCTTAGATTAAGAACTTCCTTCACAGCCTTAAGACTGTACATTCTGCTTGATTCTGGTTTCAAAGTTCCAAATATCCCATTTCTAATTGAAACACCAGCTTTAGTGGCTGAAGGCAAAAGATGCGGTTTAGATATTGCTTCCATATTAGCATCACTAAGAGCACATGATTTAGATGACCCGACTGATATAATTGATATTCCATTTTCTGTTGATGATTCTTCAGTTTTAAGTACTTTAGCTGCTCTTGTAACTGATATGAAATATAGATACCCAATAAATCATGCTGATGGTACTTTCAACAAGGGTTTTGCTATAGGTAGATACCCTGAAGATTTATACGATGGGCTCGGAATAAGTGAAGGTAATCCATGGTTTATTGCAACTGCCACATCTTCTGAACTGTTATTCAAACTGATTTATTATCTTTATTATCATAACAAGGATTTAGTCATCACTAACGATCAATTTTCATTTTATTCTAATTTTATTAGTTTGGATCCTAATACTAAATCTGAAAAAGTTATTTTACCATTCGGATCAGATGCTTTTATTGATACTACATTATCTTTGATGAAATATGCTGATGCATTTTTAGAAGTTATTCAAGAACATGTTGATGCTGATGGTCATATGAGTGAGCAATTTAATAAATATACAGGATATATGGAAGGTGCAGAAGATTTAACTTGGAGTTATGGATCATTCTGGAGTGCTGTAAGATGGAGAAAAAGGGCCCAATGGGAAATAGATCATAATATGTAAAATGTGTTTTTACTTTTCAGTGTAACTTTTCTAACTAATTTTATAAACAGCTTTATAGAGACGCATTAATGATTAATTATCAAATAATTTAACAGCAGTTACGCAAATGCAACTTCTTCAGGTAGTTGGAATGAGATACAGTACATCAGTTTACATGGTGCAACTTGCCTTACGACATGAAATTTAATATTTTCTATAGGGATATCAAATTTTAACTGATCAACAATTTTGGCATGCATTCTTCTTTCAAGCTCCTTTTCAACATCTCCTACAATTTCATCATCTTTATACTTTTCAAAATGATGAACATTAATAATCGGTAAAGTATATCCAGGTAAACTCTTGACTTCATTCTTTGTTAAACCTTCAAATCCATTTGTATATAGACCAATATAAGAATCAACAAATGTGATCGCAGAATCAGGTAAGTTCATAACATAATGAGAAGCAAATTTTGGTACAATGAATTGTGACAATCTCTTCTTTTTAGGTTGTTCATCATTATTCTTTTGTTGTTTTTGCTTCTTACTGCCTGAATTCATGTTTTTGGCAACATATTTGATTTCTGGTGTAGTGTTTTGAAATTCTGTTATTATCTTTGGTGATTGTCTGATAAATTCTCTACCATCTAAGTTGAAGGATTTAACAAATGTATCTACTTTATTTTGATCTATATTTATATTTAAGTATTTGTATGATTCTGGATTAAGATCATTAGCAAACACGAGACATGGCTTCTTTCCAGCAGGAACAGCAAATGGTCCAACACCACCCATGACATCACATACTATCTCACCATCTTTAAATGAATCAATTAATCTTTCATGTTCTGTTGCAAGTCTAGAGTTCCAATAAACTTTTTGGAAATCAAAAGTGAATTGACATCCACTTTCTTTTTGGGTAACCACAAAATTATCTTCACCTGCTAATAATTCCATTTCAAATGTTCGGAACTCAGATGTTATATTATTAGTTTTATTAACGACAGTTTTGATGTTCGGGAATTTTTCATGTATTACTTCTCCAATTATGTTTCTATATGGCATGTATTGTTCTTTTAAATTTAAATGTGCTAAATGTCCTGCAATTGTAAAAGCACTTGGACAATTTTCAATAAGATCATCTGGTAAAACAGATTTAAGAATATCATCATAAGCCCAGTATTCAAATCCGAAATTCAATTCATATATTTTGTAGATTGCACCTAACTCTTTCAACCTATTATAGACATCATCAGAAACGTTAGATTTTAATAATTCGGGTTCGTAATCATCTTCAGCTTCATGTTTAAGATCTTCATCTGTTACGGTTATATTTTCTTTAAGAAGTAAAGCTTTGAGTTTAGCATTTTTCGCACAGATTTTATCTAGAAGATCAGATGATAATGTTTCCTTATCTAATTCTACTAGTGAAGTCTGTTGAGGTAATGAGAGTGCAATTGATTGTGTATTATTTTTCCTGTTTAAAAATACGTTGATGTATTTGATTTCTGGTAGTATCAATGCCCAAACTTTTCTAGTGATATTAAATTTTGATTTATCAAGTATGGTCATTCCAACATTTCTTGGAGGTTTGAGTTGTGTTAATGGTGTTAAAGTTGACATTTTCCTAATTATTTTTTTGAAAAAGTTGTTCATATATTATTCCTCTTTTCACTGGAGATTTTTCAACCTTAAAACTGTTTTTTAAAAATATATAATTTCAAAAGAAATAAAAATGAAGGGGTTTCTTTTTTATTGATACTAAAAGATGTCAACCTCTTATTGCAACTTCGAACTCGACCCTGTTTGATTCCATGTTAAACACCAAAACTAAAATTTTTTAAGTAAAATTTTCCTGCAATTACGTAAGCAAGCGATGTATTTCACTGTTGGAGTTGTTGAACTCATTAGATATATCATCAATATCAATTATTAAAGGATGCTTGGTAACTTTCACAAGTATAAAGTATCCATAGACACTTACATAACCATATTAAATCTTTTGATCTGTCATGAAATATAATGAATTGAATTGTATCAAAAACTCAAAATAAATACGAGTTTAAGCTAAAAAAATAAGAAATTGTTGTCTATCGAATAATTAACAGCTGAACGGGGCAACATTGCAAAACCAACTTTAGTCAAAATGCTGTAAAACTATTTTGCCTTTAGAAGGCTCTTTATTCTAATACTCAAATTTTTTGTTTCAAAGTATCATAGTGCCAATCAACATGGAGGATTACTTCATGTATGATGATTTTGTACAAGATCCAAATCAGGCTAATAACAATGATAAATCTGGAAGCAACGATGATGTGGTAACCGATCAACAGCCAAATCAGTTTGTTCCAAAAAGTTCAAATACACAACAACAACCTCAACCATCAGATAGTGTTAATAGACCTATGCCATTAGAGAATGCACCAAGTCAACCACCATCGGTACATCATATTGCTAAAAAGTCGGCTCGTCAATTGAGAGAAGAAGCAGAGAAAAAGTTAGATGCAGATTTGTATTTTTCATATAATACTGATGATGAACAACCAATCACATCTAAAGATATCTATACAATATTTGATGAAGTTCGTGGTATATTTGGATTTCAAAGAGATAACTGTGAAAATGTTTTTGAAGTATTTATGTCTCAATTAGATTCAAAAGCTAGTCGTGTTTCTGCTGGCAAAGCATTGATCTCTCTTCATGCAGATTATATTGGAGGTGAACATTCTAATTATAGAAAATGGTATTTTTGTGCCATGATAGATGAAGATCCAGCAATGATGGATGGAATTGATCTTTTGAAATATAAAAAAGAGAAAAGAAAGAAACAAAGTTTGGATTTTGATTTTTATGCAACTTCAAAAGTTCAACTTGTTGAATATAATTGGAGAAGAAGAATGTACGATCTTACTCCTCAAGACATGGTTTACCAACTTGCTCTTTATTTAATGATTTGGGGTGAAGCCAATAATTTAAGATTTGTTCCAGAATTATTATGTTTTGTTTTTAAATGTGCATTGGATTATATGATTGATAGAAAAGAAACTGGTTCAACCGACAGCTTTCCTGAATATGATTATTTGAACCGTGTTATTACTCCTTTATATGAATTTTATCGTGATGGTCAATATAAATTTTACAATGGTGAATATATTAGACGTGAAAAAGATCATCATCAAATTATAGGTTATGATGATATGAACCAATTATTTTGGTATTACAAAGGCTTAAAAAATTTGAAACTTACAAAAAACGGTAAAGAAAAGTTTATGAATTTATTAAAGGAACAAAGGTACGGTAGAATCGGTGATATTGTTTGGTCTTCTTCTTTTCAAAAAACTTATAGAGAGAGACGTTCTTGGTGGCATATGGCTACTAACTTTAGTAGAATTTGGATTATTCATTTAAATGTTTTCTGGTATTATTCAAGTTTCAATTCACCTACATTATACACTAAAGACTACAACTATCTTTTGAACAATCAACCGACTTTACAATCTAGATTTTCCATTGTTTCTTTAGGGAGTACTGTTGGGTGTCTTGTTGAAATTATTGCAACTATTTTTGAGTTTTCGTATGTTCCAAAGAAATGGCCAGGAAGACCAAATCTCTGGAAAAGATTATTTCTATTGATTCTTATCACTATGGTAAATTTTGCTCCTTCTATTTTTGTTTTAGGTTATATTCCATTTGATGTTATTTCACGTGCAGGTTTGATTGTTTCGATGATTCAATTTATTATATCAATTTTAACAACAATTTGGTTATCATTTCAAGCTCCATTCCAAATGTTTGATTTTTCATTTTCCAATAAAAAGGTTTATGATCCGATTAAAGTTTTCACTGCTTCATTTCCAAGTTTAGGAAAATCCAGTAGAGTTATTTCAATTTTGTTATGGATTTTGGTTTTTGGTGCTAAGTTTACAGAATCTTACTTCTTCTTAACTCTTTCATTGAGGGATCCTATTAGAAATTTGAATATTATTGATTTATCAAGATGTCATGGTGATCATTATATTAAAGAATACTTGTGCAAATATCAAAACAATTTTGTTTTAGGCTTGATGTTTTTGACAGACTTGATTTTGTTTTTTTTAGACACTTATCTTTGGTATATTATCTGGAATTGTGTTATCTCATTATCATTTTCGTTTTCAAGTGGAATTTCGATGTTATCACCATGGAGAAATGTTTTCACAAGGTTGCCATCACGTATTTATTCAAAACTTTTAGCTACATCAAAAATGGAGGTTAAATATGAACCAGTTTATTTGATTTCACAAGTTTGGAATGCTTTCATTATATCTCTTTTTCGTGAACATATGATATCTGCTGATCAAGCACAAAAGATGATTTATTCATTAGTTCCAGATGAAACAAATGGTGGTATGGCTTTAAGGGCCCCATCATTTTTTCTTTATCAAGATGATAGTGGTAAAGATATTACAGATTATTTTTTTCCAAATTCTGAAGCTGAAAGAAGAATCATTTTTTTTGCTCAAAGTTTGAGTACTTCTGTTCCTGAACCAATTCCAGTTGAAGCAATGCCCCAATTTACTGTTTTTATCCCCCACTATGCTGAAAAGATTTTAATGGAACTAAAGGAAATCATTAAACAAGACCCAAGTTCAAAAATGTCTTTATTAGAATATTTGAAAGTAATGCATGAGAGTGAATGGAAAAATTTTGTTGCTGATACTAAAGTTTTAGCTTTATCTAAAAGAAATACTACAGATGAAGACAAACCAGAGTCATCGTCAGTTTTCATGAAATCAGAAAAGGAATTTGTTGATAACAAAATTAATGATTTACCTCTTTATTGCATTGGTTACAAGTCATCTGCTCCAGAATATATTATGAGAACAAGAATTTGGGCATCGTTGAAAACACAAACATTATACAGGACTATTTCTGGGTTTATGAATTATACTAAAGCTATTAAATTGTTACATAAAGTTGAAAATCCAGAAATGGAATCGTATTTTGATAGTAACAAACCATTTGAAGATTATCTAGAAATCTTAGCTAACAGAAAATTCAGAATGTTAGTCTCTATGCAAAGACTTCAATCATTTAATGAAAATGAAATGGCAAATTTGAAAGCTTTAATTAACACATATCCATCAATTTTAATTGCTTCTTTACAAAAAGAAGTTGATGCAGAAACTAATGAGGTAAAATATTATTCTGTTTTGTATACTGTGGAAAAGAAACCAGATGAAAATGATCCAATGAGAAAAGGCAATGAATTAAAACAGAAATACAAAATTTTGTTATCAGGAAATCCGATTCTTGGTGATGGTAAATCAGATAATCAAAACTTATCAGTTATTTATTATAGAGGTGAGGTTATTCAAGTCATTGACGCTAATCAAGATAATTATTTAGAAGAATGTTTTAAAATAAGATCAGTTTTATCAGAATTTGAAAACTTGGAAGAAGATAACGAGAATCCATACATTCCATCTGTCCACTACAAAAATATAAGTCCTGTTGCTATTGTTGGGGCTAGAGAATATATTTTTTCTGAAAATTCTGGTGTTTTAGGTGATGTTGCAGCCTCAAAAGAACAAACCTTTGGTACTATGTTTGCTAGAACTTTATCTGAGATCGGAGGTAAATTACATTATGGTCATCCTGATTTTTTGAACTCCATTTTCATGTGTACTAGAGGGGGTATATCAAAGGCACAAAAGGGTCTTCATTTAAATGAAGATATTTATGCAGGAATGAATGCTATTTGCAGAGGTGGAAGAATTAAACATTGTGATTATTTCCAATGTGGTAAAGGTAGAGATTTAGGTTTTGGCTCAATTTTAAATTTCACAACTAAGATTGGAGGTGGAATGGGTGAACAACTTTTATCAAGAGAATATTATTATATTGGTACACAAATGGCATTAGATAGATTTTTATCATTTTACTATGCACATCCAGGTTTCCATATCAACAACCTTTTTATCATGTTTTCATTAGAGATTTTTATGTTGACAGTTGTTAATTTAGGTGCTTTAAATTACGAATTAATTCCATGTTTCTATGATAAAGATCTTCCAATTACTGATTTACAAGTTCCTATTGGATGTCAAAATTTACAACCTGTTTTAGATTGGGTTTACAGATATGTCTTATCCATTTTTATTTGTTTCTTTATTTCATTTGTTCCATTAGTCTTACACGAATTATCAGAAAGGGGATTATGGAAAGCTGCAAGTAGATTATTTATGCATTTTATGTCATTATCACCAATTTTTGAAGTTTTCGTTTGTCAAATTTATACAGATTCATTAAAGAAGGATATTATTTTTGGTGGTGCCAGATATATTTCAACCGGTCGTGGATTTTCAATTACCAGAGTTTCATTTACTAAGTTATTCTCTGCATATGCTCCAACATCCATATACTTTGGATCAAGGTTATTTTTATTATTATTATTTGCAACCATTACAATGTGGCAACCTTCAATTTTATGGTTTTGGATCACCATGGTTTCATTAACATTATCACCATTCTTGTTCAATCCACACCAATTTTCATGGACTGATTTCTTTATTGATTACAGAGAATTTGTTAGATGGTTAAGTCGTGGTAATTCCAAATGGCACTTGAATTCTTGGATAACTTATACAAGGGTTACAAGATCTAAATTTACTGGGTTCAAGAGACATCAATTAAAAGATCATGAAAATGAAAAGATCAAGGAAGATAACAGAAAAGCTCCGTTTATTAATGTCTTCTTTGCCGAAATATTTGCTCCATCAATACAAACATTTTTTATTATTATTGCTTATATGTTTATGAACTCACAATCTGGTGTCTCTAGTCCACAGGATGTTAACTTAATTGTCAGGTTGATTATTGTTACTGCTTTCCCAATTGTTATGAATACAATCGTGCTAGTGCTTATATTCCCATTATCATTATTTGCAGGTCCTATTTTATCACTTTGCTGCACTAAGATTCCATCAGTGTTAGCTGCTATTGCACATTTAGCAGGTGTTATAATTCATGTTATCCAATTTGAGTTAGTTTGGGTTTTAGAAGGATTCAATTTTAGTAGAACATTGATTTTACTTGTTTCATCAATATTTTTACAAAGAACTTTATTTCAAGCATCTAAATTGTTAATTTTAAGTAGAGAAATGAAGGAAGATTTAAGTAATAGAGCATGGTGGTCAGGAAAGTGGGTTCTATTAGGTAGATATGCACTTACACAACCATTAAGAGAGTTTATTGTTAAGATTAGTGAGATGAGCTTATTTAGTGCAGATTTTTTTATTGGTCATGGTATATTGATTTTACTTACACCATTATTATTTATTCCATATATTGATCATTGGCATTCATGTATGATTATGTGGATTAGTCCAATGAGTAAATTAAGACAACCTGTTTATACTACATCAACTGAGAAAAGAAGGAAAAGAGAAGCTAGTAGATATGCATTATTATATTTTTGTGTTCTTATATTTTTTGCTATAATATTAATTGCTCCAATAATTGTTACACTAGGATTTGAAGATAATGTTAAATCGATGTTACCAGATGAATCATTTGGATTGATTCAACCAAACCATCAAGATAACAATGATACTGGTCCACGTGCTCCTGATAGTATTCAACGTGATAAACCAGCCCATAAGACATATTCGACGTACTGGATGTAACTGTTTATCAAGATTTTATTTCTATATTTTGTATTTTGTATTTCAAATTAAAATTAAGTTAATTTAAAAGTGATAATTCAATGTGATAGTAAATCAAAAATAGGTTTACGTAATTGAAATAACTCCGGAATCTCCGGAAAAAAACAGTAAAAAGCAAATTACTGAGACCCCCACAAAAGAAACGAGAGGCTATTTGTTTTTGTTTTTGTTTCAAATTTTTAAATTTTAAATTTTAATTTTCCTTTAAAATATTTTTATTTTTCTCCCTTCCCCTCGGGATTGGCCCACTATCATGAATATGAAACACGGTTCAGCCCGCTGAAAACAGTTTTTTTAATTAGCGGCCATTTCCCATTTGGGCAAAAGATCAACACCCGCACGGTCAACAGCGCGACGGTCCACGGTGAAACAGCAATCATTTCTTTTTATTGAGGTGGTGATGATTGAGATTATTGGAAAAGTGGAAGTATTTTAATAAAAGTTTTACAAAGTTGCTGTATTTTGGTATTTCATTTTATTTCATTTTATTTTACTTTACAATCTTCTTAGTTACTCTAATTTTCTTTTATTATCCTCTTTTATTCTGACCTGTAATTTTTTATACTTCATTATCTCTTGAAACTTTCTTAATTTTCTAATCAACAGTTAAAGTTCAAAAATGTTATTCAATAAATTCTCTGCAGTTGCAGTTTCTATATTAAGTGCTTTAACTAAAGTTACAGCTGATGATTTCCCAACTATTGAAGTTGTCGGTAACAAATTTTTCTACTCTAATAATCAATCACAATTTTACATCAGAGGTATTGCATATCAAAAAGATGTTGGTACTGGTGATAACACTACCTTTGTTGATCCATTAGCTGATGAAGAAACTTGTAAAAGAGATTTACCTTACTTAACTGATTTAAATACTAATGTTTTAAGAGTTTATGCATTAGATGCAGAAGCTGATCATGATGCTTGTATGTCATTGTTTCAAGATGCAGGTATTTACGTTATTGCAGATTTAGCTGAACCAACATTAGCTATCTCAACTACTAATCCATCTTGGTCATTAGAATTATATGAAAGATATACCGGTGTTATCGATATGATGCAAAAATATGATAATGTTTTAGGTTTCTTTGCAGGTAATGAAGTTATTACCAATGATACTAATACTGACTCAGCACCATATGTTAAGGCTGCAATTAGAGATATGAAATCTTATATTTCTGAAAAAGGTTACAGAGATATTCCAGTTGGTTATTCTGCTAATGATGATGCTCATACTAGAGTTCCTTCCGCAGACTACTTCTCTTGTGGTGATAATGATGTTAAGGCTGATTTCTACGGTATTAATATGTATGAATGGTGTGGTCAATCTACTTTCAAGAAATCCGGTTATGAAGATAGAACTGCTGAATTTGCAAATTTAACTGTTCCAGTTTTCTTCTCTGAATACGGTTGTAATGAAGTTCAACCAAGACAATTCACTGAAATTGATACCATTTTCTCTGATGAAATGACTGATGTTTGGTCTGGTGGTATTGTTTATATGTATTATCAAGAAGTTAATGATTATGGTTTAGTCTCTGTTATTGATAACGATACTGTTTCTACCATGGCTGATTATAAATATTATTCATCTGAAATTAACAATGTCTCTCCAACTATTGCAAAGGTTTCTGATATTTCAACTTCAGGTTCAGTTTTAGCATGTCCAACTACCAACAAATACTGGAAGGCACAAACTGCTTTACCACCAACTCCAAATGAAGGTGCTTGTAAATGTATGGAAAAATCATTATCTTGTGTTATTTCTGATAAAGTTGATGAAGATGATTATGAAGATTTATTCAGTTACATTTGTGGTACAATTGATTGTGATGGTATTAATGGTGATGGTTCAAAGGGTAAATATGGTGCATATTCTTTCTGTTCACCAAAGGATAAATTATCATTTGTTCTTAACTTATATTACCTTGATCAAAATGAGAACAAGAGTGCATGTGACTTCGATGGTTCAGCAACTATTGTCGATGCAAGTACTGCATCCTCATGTAAATCTGTTTTATCAGCAGCAGGTCCATCAGGTTTAGGTTCTGCAACTGGTGTTAAACAAACCAAGACTACTTCATCAAGCTCATCAACTGAAACTGATAAAACTACCAAGACTACCGATGAATCTAAAACCACAACCAAGGCAAAGGAAACTTCCTCATCAAAGGAAGCACCTAAATCCGTTTCATCAATTTCATCAACCAGTAAGGGTGAAGCAGGTGTTGTTGGTGCATCATCTGTCATGGGTTTCTTTGGTGTTATTGCTGCATTATTATTATAATTTTGATAATTGTAATGATTTGTCAGAATCTCTTGTACTAATATAAAATCATTTGATTTTTTACTATATTTGTTTTGTATTATATTTTTTTTTCTTTCACAAACAAATCAAAATTAACAATCTTCAATATTACAAGTTGAATTATTATATTTCACTTCACTTTACTTCAATTCAATTCATCCATCAATTATCCATTCATTCACTTATTTATTTTCTTTGTTTTACTTTTTTCCAATTGAAATTGAAAACTAGAATAATATCATCATCATCATATGGATGTATGTTTAACATCAATCAAATAGAATTTAAATAGTTGATGTTGTTCATATACAAAATGATCAATGTTCAAGATCAATCAAGTTCATTTTTTTATCTCTTGTTTTTTTATCTTTATTTTATATCATATATTATAACTCACATTCTTTTCTTATGTATTTCGAGTATAGAACACCCTATATATTTAACACAGTTTACAATATTTACAATATTTACAAATAAACAATTAAATTTCCACTCAGCCCCTCTGGAATTCTGGAATCACAACACATGTGTTATTATTATTATTATTATTATAATAAACACGAACCAATATAACAACCATTCCACTCAATTCTATTAAGTACCGATGATATCGTGAGCATATTTTATCACAATTATGACGTCTTTGTTTACCCCACGCGATGCCAAGTTGACATAATTAAATTCTAAGAGAGTGAAAAAATTTATTTTTGGAAACTAAAACGTATATATTATCGATATATACACGGTTGTTCTGTTCCAGACTTTCTGCTGCACACCACACGCAAAGCCTTGTTTCTGTTTACCTTTATCCTCTTGGAGAGTAAGGCATGTTGGTGTTGGTGTAACATCAATTTATTGTACATCTATTCCATGATGCAAAATAAGATGTAATTATTTATATCCTCACATTGATTCCCATTCTGCTATTTCTCCCTTCTTTCTTTTTGTTCTAGTTCATTTCTGTAATTTACATTCAAACTTCAAATAACCACATAATGAAGTTCGCAAATACACTCGTTAAGTTATCTGCATTACTTTTTGCTTCAACTGCTGTTGCCGATGATTTCCCAACTATTGAAGTTGTTGGTAATAAATTCTTCTATACAAATAATGGTTCTCAATTTTATATACGTGGTATTGCATATCAACAAAATACTGCAAATTTAACTTCTGATGCGGCTTATATTGATCCATTAGCTGATGAAGATTCTTGTAAAAGAGATATTCCATATTTAACTCAATTAAATACTAATGTTCTTAGAATTTATGCATTAAATGCTTCAGCTGATCATGATGCTTGTATGCATGCTTTACAAGATGCTGGTATTTATGTTATAGCTGATTTATCTTCTCCAAAGGAATCAATTATTACTGATGATCCTGAATGGACTGTTGAATTATATGAAAGATATACTGATGTTATTGATATGATGCAACAATATGATAATGTTTTAGGTTTCTTTGCAGGTAACGAAGTTATTACAAACAGTTCAAACACCGATTCTGCTCCTTTCGTTAAAGCTGCTATTAGAGATATGAAATCTTATATCTCTGAAAAAGGTTACAGAGATATTCCAGTTGGTTATTCCGCTAATGATGATGCTGATACTAGAGTTCCTTCTGCAGATTATTTCTCTTGTGGTGATAATGATATCAAGGCTGATTTCTACGGTATTAACATGTACGAATGGTGTGGTCAATCCAGTTTCAAAAAGTCTGGTTATGAAGATAGAACTGCTGAATTTGCAAATTTAACTGTCCCAGTTTTCTTTTCTGAATATGGTTGTAACGAAGTTCAACCAAGAAGATTTACTGAAGTTGAAGCTATCTTTTCTGATGAAATGACTGATGTTTGGTCTGGTGGTATTGTTTACATGTATTTCGAAGAAGAGAATAATTATGGTTTAGTTACTCTTAAGGATGATAAAGTTTCCACATTAGCTGATTTTAATTACTTAAAATCTGAAATGGCTCTTATTCACCCAACTTCTGCTACCGCTTCAGCTGCTTCTGCAAGTGCACACGAATTGAAATGTCCTGCAACTAATTCTGATTGGAAAGCAGCTACTGGTTTACCTCCAACTCCTCATGATGATGTTTGTCAATGTATTGCTAAATCTGTTCAATGTACAATTTCTGATGATGTCGATGAAAAAGATTATGGAGAATTATTTAGTATCGTATGTGATTACACTTCATGTGATGAAATTAATGCTGATGGTAAGTCTGGTAAATACGGTGTCTTCTCATTCTGTTCTCCAAAGGAAAAGTTAGCTTATGTTTTAAACAAATATTATGAAGATCAAAATGAAAATAAATCAGCTTGTGATTTTGATGGTTCTGCTACAATCGTTAAAGCATCTGCTGAATCAAGTTGTACTTCTGTTCTTAAGGCCGCTTCTGCAAGTCAAACTTTCTCTCATGGCTCTTCTAAGACTAGTACTGAAAAGAGTTCAGAAACTAAAAAAGATTCATCTAAGACAACTGATAAATCTTCATCAAAGACATCTTCAGTTTCAAGTATTAGTTCAACATCAAAGGGTGCTGCTTCTAGAATTGAATCTCCATTACATTCTGTTGGTGTTTCATCACTCTACTTATTTACATTGGTTGGTTCAGTCGCTGTAGGTACTATTTCAATGATTTTATTATAATCTTTGTAATAAATACTAAAGAAGTTATAAAAGATTATCAACCAAAATACTATCGTTTCATTTTTTAAACTTTCATTTCCATCAATATTTTTATAAATAAATAAATTATATATCCATCATTTTGTCTTCTTTTTCTATCTGTTTTTCTATATTTACTTCTTTCTTTAAAGAGCACATTCTTTTAAATTCCAAGTAAACTGATTAATCTAAAAAATAGAAACCTCTATAAATTTTAACTGTTATATAATATACAAAGCAAAACAAACTATTTAATCATGAAAATTTCTTGTAAAGCTTTCTCATCCATAACAGCAGCTCGTTTTTGTCTAATCCATTTACCACGCAGTGCCATCTTACTTCCAGTAACATTTGCTGTTGATAATTCTTCCTTTGGTTTCAGCATTGATTCTCTGGTAACATCAGATTTCGATTTTTTACCCTTCTTATCTTTTTTCGACTTCTTTTCTTTTTTCTCTTTTTTATCTATCTTTGATTTCTTTTCCTTTTTATCTTTCTTTTCTTTCTTCTCTTTTCTTTCCTTCTTTTCTTTTTTGTCTTTCTTTTCCTTCTTCTCTTTCTTATCTTTTTTCTCCTTCTTTTCCTTTTTATCCTTTTTGGATTTCTTAGATTCCGGTTTTATTTCAGATTCATCATCATTTTCATCATCTCTTTGTCTCTTCTTATCACTAACATCAGTAGTTTTCAATTGTTTATTTGCTTTATCCCAAGTACTTGATAAAGTACTTCCCTTCACAAAATGAACACCCCAACGTCCATTTATAATTCTTTCAGTTCTCTTTCTATCAACTTCTTTATTAATTTCTTCTTCTTTACCATTTAATTTACCTAACAAACGTTGAAAAGCATCTAAATGAACATTTTCACCACTATCAAATTCATCAGTTTTATTTTTCTTTTTAGCTAAATTAGCTCCTAAACCAAGATTATCATTCTTAACTGTAATTTTTATATGTGATGTTATTGAATTATTAGATAAACCTAATCCACTACCAGGATTCCATCCCAATTTCACTAAATGTTGATGTCCGAATCTTTCGGTATTATTTGACCAATTGGTATTTCTAGGATCCAATCCAAATCTTTGTTTTGTTCTCGTTCCAGCAAGTCCCATATTTTATTCAATGTATGTGTTTTATTTTGCAATTGTATATTATTAATACGATAAATCTCTAGTATTTCTTTATATTGAAATGATCCAAATATTTCACTATCAGTTACACTGTAAATCTTCAAGTGAAAAAAAAAAATATTTTTGTGCCAAAAGAAAAAAAAAATTTTGAAAAGAAAAAAAAAATTAATCAGTGCACCTTTTGTTTAGTTAATAAAATCATGATTTTTTCAAAAGGACGACATGCATTTTAGTGACGAGTAGCTTTCAATTTAAAAATTTCACATAATAAAAGGGTGATTTTAATTAAATTTAGGTTTTTGAATCCTTTTAGACATCTACTGAAGTTTACTGGAAACGATTGTTAAATAGGCAATGTCTAATATACCTCAAGACATACAGGAAATTTTGGGAAATTTGCTTTCTGCTCTCTCCTCAAATGACAATACTTATCGTAAGGAAGCTGAATTAGCTTTAAATAATGATTGGTGTACAAAAGAAAAGATTGATATTTTATTAGTGTTTCTTGCTGAACAAGCAGCAAATGGTAATGCCGAAAATACTAGAGCCTTTGCAGCTGTTTTATTTAGACGTTTTGCAATTAAATCTCCAAATTATCAAGAATTTTCACTTACCGATAGACAAATTGATCAAATTTCACCTGCTGCAAAAACTGAAATTCGTAGGATTTTATTACAAGGTTTTACAAATCAACAAACTAGAAATGTTAGACATAAAATAGCAGATGCAATTGCTGAAGTTGCAAAGGATAAATTTGAATGGCCTGATTTATTACCAACTATTATGCAAGCTACTTCAAGTTCAGATACTGCAATTAAGGAATCATCATTTAGAATAATTGCAACAACTCCACAAATTATTAGTGATCATGATCTTAATGAATCTTTCTTAAAGATGTTCCATTCTGGTTTTGAAGATCCTTCTGACGATGTTGGAATTGCAACATGTACTGCATTTATTGCCTTCTTTGAAAATTTACCAAAATCAACTTGGTCCGTACTATCACAATTATTACCAAATTTATTAAACTTATTACCTAAATTATTAGCAAATGGTAATGATACTGCATTAGCATCCGTTTTAGAGAGTTTGATTGATTTAGCTGTATTAGCTCCAAAAATTTTCAAACCAATGTTTGAAACAATCATCAGCTTTTGTTCACAGGTTGCTCAAAATAAAGATTTAGAATCAAATGCAAGATTAACTGCTTTAGAATTATTAACAACTTTCTGTGAATCATCTCCAAATATGTGTAAAAGAGAACCTTCATATTCTTCAACTATAGTTATAGTTACACTTAAATTAATGACAGAAGTTTGTATTGATGATGATGATTGTTCTGAATGGAATAATATTGATGATCCAAATGATGAAGGTGATGAAGAAGAATATAATGCTGCAAGACAAGCACTTGACAGAGCTGCATTAAAATTAAATGGTCAATGTTTAGCAGGTCCATTATTTGAATATTTACCTCATATGTTACAATCCCAAGATTGGCATGAAAGACAAGCTGCATTAATGGCATTATCATCTGCAAGTGAAGGTTGTGCTGATGTTTTAAGTTCTGAAATTTCAAAATTATTAGATATGATCATCCCTTCATTAAATGATAATCAACCAAGAGTTCAATTTGCTTGTTGTAATGCATTAGGTCAAATGTCAACTGATTTTGCAAGTCTTATTCAAAGAACTTCAGGAAATAGAATTTTACCTGCACTTATTTCAATGTTATCCGTTAATAATGTTCCACGTGTTCAAACTCATGCAGCTGCTGCTTTAGTTAATTTCTGTGAAGAGGCAACAAAGGATATTGTTGAACCATACCTTGATGATTTATTAAATAATTTATTAAACTTACTTAAATCATCTCCAAAGAGATATGTTCAAGAACAAGTTATAACAACTATTGCCGTTGTTGCTGATGCTGCTGAAAATAAATTTATTAAATATTATGATACTCTAATGCCATTATTATTATCCGTTATGAAATCTGATATTGATAAGTCAAATAGACCATTGATTGCTAAATCTATTGAATGTGCAACTTTAATTGCAACTGCTGTTGGTAAGGAAAAATTCAGTGAATCCGCTAATGAAGTCTTGGAAATTTTCACCTATTTACAAAATAATTTACAAGGTGATGATGATACAGTTAAATCATATCTTGAAAAGGGTTGGAGTAGAGTTTGTAAATTAATTGGTAAAGCATTCTTACCATTTCTTCCTGGTGTTTTACCTCCATTACTTGAACAAGCTAAGGCAACTCAAGATATATCTATTGTTGATGAAGATCAATTAGATGAAATTAACCAAAATGAAGATTATGAAGTTATTCAATTATCTGGTAAACATATCGCTGTTCATACATCTGTTTTAGATGATAAAGCTGCAGCAATTGAAATATTGAAGTTGTATTCTGATGTTTTAGATGATTCATTTGCTCCTTATATTCCAGAAATTGCTAATGAGATTGTTATTCCAGGTTTAGATTTCTATTTACACGACGGTGTCAGAGGTACTTGTGCAGTTACAATGCCATCATTGTTAAAATCATATATTGACTCTACTGGTTCTTCACAAAGTAACGAAGTATTTGCACTGTGGAAGAGCATGTTTGACAAATTAGCTACCCAATTAAATACAGATCCTGCAATTGAATTATATTTTGCATATTATTATGCAGTGTCTAAAGGTTTAGAACTTATGGGACCACAAGCATTAGATGATACTCAATTATCTAATATTGCAGATGCAATTAATACCAATTTATCTGAAATTTATGACAGAATTTTATCACATGAAGATGGTGATGATGATTATAATGAAGAAGTCTCCGATTATGATGATGATTGTTCTGATGATGATTTACTAGAAGAAGTAAGTAAAGGTATTTCATCTATTTTCCAAAATTGTGGTCCAAGATTTATTCCTGCATTTATGAAATTAGCTCCTATAATAGATAAATTCCTCAAGGAAGAAAATCCAATATTACGAAGAGTTGGTATTACTGCTATTTGTGACTTAGTTAAACATGGTGAAACTGAATCATTCAAACTTCATGACTTGTTTTTTAATGCAGTCGGAGAATCATTAACATCATCTGATTCTAAAGTTCGTGAAGCTGCTGCTAAATGTGTTGGACTATGTGCACAATCTCCAAGTGCTGCAGAATATTCATCATTCTGTTTGGCATGTATTCCATCAATATCACAAATGTCAACTATACCAGATGCAAGAGCACCAGATAATATAGATGCAACTGAATATATGTGCTCTACAATTGCTATTTTAATTCAATGTTATGGTAATCAAATTAATAATCTTGATGATTTAATAAATACATGGATAAGTTTATTACCAGTTTGTCAAAATGTTGAAGCTGCAGAATCTGCTTATACATTTTTGACTAAATTAATTCATCAACAACATCCTGTTATTAATGCCAAGATATCAGTTGTTGTTGATAGTGTCATTCAAGCATTAATTTTTGCTTCTATCTCTGGTGAAACTGCATTAAATGCTTCAAATGCTATTAAAACTTTATTAGCTTCTTTACCACAAGAACAAAGTATGGCTATGATTAGTGGTTATAGTAATGAAACCAAGGCAGTTATTGCAAAATGGTTTGCATGACTCCCATATTAAATCCTTTTTATATAATTTTTAATTTCTAATTTTAATTTTGTTGATATAACTGCATGAAACATGTAAAAAAAGTGCATGTAAGATTTACACTTCTGTTAAGTTTTCTTTCTTACTATTAAAATTATTATTATAAAAAAAAGGGAGTACTTAAAGAAAAGGTTATGAAAAATCGTTGTTATAATAAAAGTGCTTCTGTGTAATAATCAACATCTAAAACAACAGTTCCCTTTGATATTTTAGATGGTTTTAGCGTTGATGGATGGGATTTTAAAAATTTATGTAAAATTTTAAATGGTTTTGATTGACCATCATCAAACAGTTCAACATATTGTCTAAGCAAATTACTTGCAATAACACTCTTACAAAGAATCTCAGTAATTAAATCTAAATTACTTGAGTGAATAGCATATCCTTGAGTTGTTTGCGTAGCTTGAGATTGGGTTGAATTTTTATTATTAGATGGTGCAGATATTGGTGATGATGACGAAGATGATGATAATGTTGGTGAATCGACGGTTTTTGTTTGGAATAGTTTAAAAATTAATATTGAAGTTGGTAAAATCATTTTCAAATTTTGATAGTTCATAGTTCTTATGGATTTGAAGAAATTTAGTAAACCAAACTCTTGATAAATGACTAGAAATGTTAGTGAAAAATCAAATGTAAATTCACTTAGCAATCTAGATAATGAGTTATCAATGTATAAAGAATTTGATTTCAAATACTTGTAGTTTTCACTTAATATTAAAAGACTTAGATTAGAATTGATGTTTAGAATAATAGATGCATTAAGAAGTTTATAATTCAATGCTTTTGCAGATTTGAAACTACTTATTTTGGTAGCAATACCCTGTTTAAAGGAATTTAACGAATATTCTTCACCATTGTTGGATTCTGTATTGCTTGTAAATAGATCTGGTAATCTTAAGACATTTGTTTCAATATTGAGATTTTTCATAAATTTATAAATTTTTGATTTAATTGATAATAGCAAAACTAATGATGATTCCAATAAATTAATTGAATCTGAACTGATAATTGAGGAATGATTTTCAATTTCCATTAGGATATTGTAAAATTCTCCAAAAGAATCAGATTGTAATATAATATTATTTTCAAATGACATATCAGATCTGTAAACTGGAGGAATGGAATCAAAACCTAAATTATCTTCATAATCTGAAGGAATTTTGTTGAAAACATCAATTGCTGAGTTGAACTTGTTTTTATTAATAATCATAACAAGTAAAGTTTGTATTTTATCAACCAATGCATGTAATGAAATAGAGCACCCAATATCAATCAATAAACTATTTAAATTCATAAAATCATCGTCAGAATCCATATTCAAATCTAAGTTAATTAATGCAAGCTTTAAAGTTGTCAAGAAATCTCTCTCTTTTAAATAATCTAATTTTAAATTTTGGTCATAAAACTCAAATATTGGAATCAAAGTGGCTATATTCAATTCAGATATATTATTTGATTCTGAAATACCCAAAATTGATAAATAATTTTGATTGTTGTATTCATTTATGAAAGAAAATAATTGATTCTCTGGTGTAGTAAGAATATTGTAATTCATCAAAATATTAGAAGAAACTTTCAAAAGCAAAAACATCGAAACGTCTCTTATATTGGATTGAGATGGGTTCTCTGATTTAGCAAAATCATCCAACTTATCAAAAGATTCTACATTATGACATAAATATATTGAAAAATAATCAATCGATTTTGAATTTGAAATAATGTTAGTTGTATAATCAAAAAGATTATTGAAAGTGATACCGTTTTTGAAAAGTTCATTCAGTTTGATAAAATTTGAGATTAAATCAATCAATAATAATTTATGATAAGATGAAAAGAACAAAATGTTTATCAAATTAGTTGACTTGGTGTCAGAAACTAATGTAGACTCTTCTAATAATATCATCATTTTAAATCTGTACATGACTGAAGAAATTGATGGAATGTCAGTACATAAAGTATTTGAAAGAGAGGTGAATGAAGATGAAAAAGCTGAAGATGAAGCAGATAACGGTGCCATTGAAGTTTTAGATTTTAAATCAAATGAATAAAAAATATCATTTGCCATATTTGAGTTATTCAAAGCGTCAAATAGAAATTCAAATAAATCTTTATTATAAGAGTGTAAAACAAGTAATAATGTAAACGATTTTTCTAAAGTTTCTGACTTATTGTGTTCCATATTGGTAGACATTGATTCATTCATATATTTGATAAATGGAGTGACAATGTTTGTAGATTCAGAGGTTAATAACTTACCAAAATTTTTAAATGCATAATTATTATGTGTCACTGGGAGCTGAAAATGGTATTTAAACATTGAAACCAGGGACAAAAGTAGAATATTAATTTTACGTGACATATCTGTAGTTAATGGTAATTCACCTAGAAAGGTGTTTACCATTTGAACGGTTTTTATAATTGAAAGAACCGTAATAAGTTCAAGTTTATTATCATCCCTCGTAGATTCGTAATCTTCATCATCATTACTAGCATCATTAGTGACATCATTAGTTGTCTTATCATCTCTAGAAAGTAGTTCCTTCACTTTTTCATGCATATTATCATCATAAGTATCGACTAACCCTTTCAGTTGTTCCTGTAATCCAGTCCAAAAAGAGTCTGTTGAATTTTCATCATCTTTACTACCAGCATTCCTGGAGAACTTGACAAGTATATCATCTAAAGATACTGAAACTGGCATATCTAATTTTCCTTCACTTTTAAAACAAATTTAAGAAAAAGAAACATCTTGTTGCCGTTGTACATTTACATTAATGTGATATGTAATCCCTAAGTCTAAAGGAGCCCTTGTTGATGGCGGCTCATCCATCAAAAAATGTCATGTTAAAAAGTAAATCATTTCCTAATTTAGTAATTAATAGGAAAATTATTATTATGGTGGAGGCTCAGCTTTATAAAGGATTTATGCATATTAAGTTACTTTCCATGTGATGTAAGGGCATTGTATACTGTTTTGTACATTATTGGTAGTTTTAAGAAGAAGTAATATATATAGTGAGGAATGTACTGGCTGTGGGAATGATATACATATAGCAGCTTACCTAAATTTGCATGCTGAGTGAAGAAAAATAAACTCTACGAACTCCACGTTAACACGATATTAATGCATCCGGAATATAATATTATTTAAGAATAACATGATCTATAAAGAAAAATAAGCAATCCACTCTAATACTTTATGCTCTTTTCCTTTTACATACATCAAGTTAAGTAAACAATCATGGCTACAGCGTTGTTAATTATAGATATGCAAGAGGACTTCTTACCACCTAATGGTTCATTAGCAGTTACCGGTGGTAGAGACCTCATTAACCCTATAATCAATTTACTTGAATCAAGAAAATGGGATGCAGTTATTGCTACACAAGATTGGCATCCTCAAAATCATATCTCATTTGCTAAAAGTAAAGATGATTTATACACTACAATTGATGTTAAATCTCCCTATGGAACAGATGAAATTAAAAAACAAACATTATGGCCAGTACATTGTGTTCAAAATTCAGAAGGTGCTAAGTATCCAAAAGGATTAAAGGATGCCATTTTAAAGAAAAAAGAGAGTGGAACACCTACATTAATTGTTCATAAAGGGACAGAAATTGGAAAGGAAAGTTACTCGTGTTTCCGTGATATATGGGATAAAGGTGATACTGGATGTGAAAGTTTTTTAAAAGAAAACAATATTTCTAAAGTGATTGTTGTTGGTGTTGCGTTTGATTTTTGTGTCTTTCATTCCAGTGTTGATTCAAAACGATGTGGTTTTGAAACTGTGGTTTACACAAATTTATCAAAACCTGTCAATTATGATACTACAGAAATAATAGAAAAATATAAAGATAATGGGATTAAGCTCGAGACTTGGGATGGTAAATAATAAATATACCACGGGGAAGATTTGAACGCTGGTCAAGAGTCGTTTAAACCATGAAATGATCTTGAGAATATGTACTGTAATGATTATAATATATATGGTTTTTTCAATTGGTTTTTAATTATTTTATTTATAGTTCATTAAGTTTACTTTTAAGGTAAGATATCATAACTACTATAGTCTATAATGTAGTATCGTATATATACGTCGTAGTTTAAGCTTTAGAAGAAAGACTTTTATAACAATCCAAACTTTCTTACGTAATAATTTTCTTGAGCACAAATTTCACCACTATTAAGTTAAAGGATCAAATATTGATACTTATATCATTACGTTCTTGTCACAATACAAAAGAAAGCGTACATCCAATACAATGAGTTTTGACTTTGGTAAGCTCCTAGGAAGAGGTGACGCATCAACTAAGAATGAAGCAGTTCTTAAATATAATGAACGTAGATTTTATCAAATGGCAACATTTTACGGTTTCACTCTTTTAACATACATTGCATCAAAAATTGCTTATAGAGGAGTTATTTCACGTCGTTATAATCCAACATTTTATCAACATAATCATGTACCACCAAAGTTTAATTTCTATAGAGATGCCATGGCTGCTGTGACGCATGCTACATTACTTGCAACTTCAACTTTTGCTATGATTGGTGCAGGTGCATTTTGGTATTACGATATTTCATCATTAAGAGAATTTACTTTCCGTATGAAAAAATTTTTAGGTGGTGATGAAGCTGAAAAGGCATTAAAGGCATTACCAGAAGATGAAGAGACAAAACAAATAACATCATCTCTTGATGATATTCTCAGTGGAAAGAGTGATATTTTCTCCACAAATGAAGAAATTGCAGAATCTAAGAAGTAAAGAGAGATTATATCAAACATCAAATAACGTACTCCCATGTAAATACAATATATAACTACAATACAGTAATCTACTTAATCTAAGAGACATCATTATACATTGTAAATGTTATTAGTATCTGCCTTACTTTTATCGCACACTACCACGTGGTAAGTAAGTAAACCTATAATAATCTAAACAAATTGTATAAATATTCATTAATACAATGTAGTTTTATTTCTTGGTCTAATTGGTTATATTATCAGTCATTATGGTTTATTTTTATCAAGATTGTTATTATCAAATTAAAATAAAATATTAATTATTTATACAAAAATATTTCCTTTTATTAAATTTTTTATTTCTGAATTTAAACAGTGCCAATATCTTCATATTCTTTTCAACAAATAAACAATGTCTTCAAATGATGAAGAGTACATATATCTGGACTCACAAAGTGATAGTATAATTCCAGCCTACATCAGAGATAGCAAGCTGGTAAAACTTATTATTGTAATTACATTATGTGTTTTCGTTTACATTATGATAGTTATTCTACCAAATTTAGCACCAGAAGGTGTTCAAATTCCTGATATAAAAATGGTTAGAAATTCAAACACTTATCTACATCCAATAATACCAGAAAAAGTCAAAGGTAAACAACCGGATCCTGATGATCCAGTCAAAATAATACCTAACTTTAAATCACTTGAATATGCGTCAACATCTCTTTCTTCAACTGTAAAGAAACATCTTAATAAATTATCACAATATGAAGAGAAACATGGTGGTAACTTAGGTTCTAAAAGACGTGCTAAAAGAATGATATTAATAGGTGATGTTCATGGATCTTTGAAACAATTGAAAAAGTTGTTAACAAGGGTTGAATATGATGATGGTAAGGATGATCATGTTATTTTATTAGGTGATTTTACAAACAAGGGTCCAGATTCTATAGAGGTTATCAATTATGCAATTGAACATAATCTTGATTGTATTTTAGGTAATCATGAATTAGCTATGATGAAGAGATACTCTCAATTTCATGGAATGAAACCTCCAACTTTTATCAATCATGAAACTAATGTCAATTCTACATTAACAATGAAAGAAGTTTATGATTTAGATGAATTAATGAAACTTGCTAAAAAATTAACTCCAGAACATATTGACTTTTTAAGTAAATGTTCTCCAATTAGAAAATTAGGACCTGTTCCACATTATATTAATACTAAGCAAAACAAACACGCCGAATACCAAGCAGATGGAATTGCAGTTCATGCCGGTCTTGTTTGGAGTAAAGGTATACATCATCAAGATATTGAAGAGGTAACTACAATGAGAAATTTATTACCTCCAGATTGGGAAATTCCAACTGATGATAGAAAAGATAAAGTTGGTGGTGTTAAATCAGTTGCATGGACTAAAATCTGGAACGAGAAGCAACTTGAAATCTATGAAAAGGGTATAGATTCACTACAAGATACTGACCTAACTTTAGGTACTAAAATCTTTTATGGACATGATGCTAAACGTGGAGTTGTAACTAAAGAATTTTCTAATGGATTGGATTCTGGGTGTGTATATGGTAAACAACTTACAGCTGTGATTATTTGGGCTCAACTATCTGAGGTTAAGGGCAAAGAAAGTATTGTCTACAAGCAAATGCATGTTGATGTTAATTGTTGAGTTGCAATGGTTGACGAGCCCCCAAGTCACGTGTAATGATTTTTATTATTCACAAATACACACATGCATCTTATGCGTCCTTGACATTAGAAAGAACAAAAGTTTGGAACAGTAACTACTACTACCTTTTAGTAACCTTTTATAGACAAGTTATAGATTATATAGTATATCAGATTCAACAAAAATAATGCTGCAGCGCAGACTTTTACATACAACCTCAAGTCGATTGAATATCACGACTGCTTTATTTCCTGGACAAGGGAATGTTACACCTGAAATTTTTAGTTTGACTCATCATCAAGTTGACGATGTGAAAAATAGACATTACATTGAATTAATTAATCATGCACAAAATCTAGTGCCAAATGTTCCAATTGTCAAATATTTCAGTAGATCATCATTTCCTTCAAAAGAAATTCAAAGTCAAGAACTATCAAATACTTCCATTGTTCAACCGTTAGTTTTACTTGCAACTTATTTAAACTATATAATATACAAAACCACAACTGGTTGGGATATAAGAAATGCTAACTATTTATTAGGACACTCACTTGGTGAACTATCTGCTCTTGTTGTTCAAGATGTTATCTCCTTAGAAGACGGGTTGAACATTGCATATAATCGTGGATTGTTAATGGAAAAAGTATTACAATCACCTGAAAATCGTGATAAGAAGTGGGGTATGGTTGCTTTGATGTTTAGAGAAAGAGATTTTTTGAGTATTTTGAAAGTTTGCAAAGAGGATTGTAAGTTAAATATTGCTAATATTAATGGATATGAACAAATAGTTATTAGTGGAGAAAAAGGAGAATTAATGGAAAAACTCAATAAACTTGATATTATTCAAAAACGATTGACGACTGCAAAAGTATGGAGAAGTAAAATTAGAAAGAAGTGGTTACAAACAGAAATACCAGCACATAATCCAATTTTTAATGATATAAAGGATGAATTACGTGGATACTTTAAATTAAAATCAGATACATTGAGTGTCCCAATTGTTTGTAACTATAATGGACTTATTGTTGCTAAGAATGCACAGAGAGTTGTTGATAACTTTATTAATGGAACAAGTTCACCTGTGGAGTTTACTAAATGTCTTGAAAGCATAATCACAACTAATGAGAGTACCATTAAGGAAAATGAGAAGTTCAAATTCATTAATGTCAGTGATGTTACTTATGGATTGACTAAAAGATTTTTCAAGGATAATGATAAATGTCAGATTTTTGATTTAATTGATGAATTAAATTCCAAAGAATAATAGACGAATATATTCATTAAATAATAATATTAATATTACATAAAGAAAAATCAAAGAAACTATCTAATTGGAATAAAATTACCAACAATACAACTTGGAATATTGTATCTATCTCTTCTAATTGTAAAACTAAAACAACAATTTTTCTTTTTTCTTCCATCTTTTGTACGTAGATTACAACTTGTTAGAACTGCTTTTTGAGTTTTATCAAATGCAATAGCCCCGTATTTTTCCCAGAAGTTAACACTACTTTCTTCAGTCATTAACTCATAAATTGTTAATTTACCATTTTTAAGATCTTCAATAGATACATTAACTAAAGATGCAAATTCTTTATTACCTCTATAAATTTCACCTGTACGTCTCCACAAACATGCAGGAATCGCCATTGATGTAAAAACTCTATCATAATCTAATAGCATTCTTTCGAAACTCTCCTCAACCAAGATTAAATCAATATCTTTCAAAGTTTTAGCAATTGCACGGAATCCTGGTCTAAAAGTAGATAATGGTTTTAAAATTCTACTTCTTGATGATGATGACATATAATTGTCCATATATGTTTGTAAACGTTGATAACCTTTTGCATAATTGTAAGGTTGTAATAAACCTGCCTCAAGTTTTGCATTAATAACCTGTTTCAATCTTTCCTCCGGTGAAATTTCAGTTGTAGGATCAGCAGCTGTTAAAAAAAATTTATCCCTTGCAGCATCTGATATATGTGGCATTGATGGTACATTTGGGTTATTTCGTGTTAAAACTGGTGATTTTTGGTAACTCAGTTGAGCATTCTGTTGATTTGGTGTTTTATAGGAAGTAATTACTTGATTAGATGGTTCCACTAAAGAATTTGATAACTGGTTCGTAAATGATTGAGTATTATCATGTATATGTGTATCGTTATTCATTAATTGATTGGATTCTATTCGGGGTTGTGGATCAACAATTCCATTCTGTTGATATTGCTGCTGTAACGCTTTTTGTTGTTGATTCAGTTGAAGCTGCAATACATTTAATTGTTGGTGACTCATTTTGGATAAGTTTTGTTCAGCATTAGGTAATGGAGCATTATTCATGGCAGCTAAATTAGTACTTGAGCTGATATAATTTGTAGCTTCAAGTTTTTGTAACAAAGGATCATTGGAAAGGTTTATAGAGTCCATCATATCATTATCATCGATCATTGATAAGAATTCAGTTAAAGAATTGAACTCTAAACCGGCATGTTCTGAATAAAAAAACGGTAGTTGATTTATTGTTACAGATGATGGTAAAGCATTACTATTTTTGTTACCAATATTATTATTATTAAAGTTATTGTCATTGATAAGGTCTGTGGGATTTGGAGTTTTAATAGTTTGAGGAGATAAAACTGTATTTAAAACACTTGTTGATGTATTAGAATGAATGGGTGCTTCAGCCAATGGTGATGAAGGTTTTTGTTTCGTGGTATCATGGCATAAATGGCCAATATTTCTTTTAATGCATCTTTTACAAGGTCTTGATTCATCACAATTCATATGTGATCTTCGACAATAAATACATGCCGTTGAAACTTTCTTTCTTCTTTTAGGGGGTTTTTCATCCTGAAAATGGTTTGATGTTTCCCTTTTCACGTCTTTATTACTATTTTCATTTGTGGCATTATTGTTATCCAGTTCTACTGATTGATTCCGTCCTGAGCTAATAGCTGAGTTCGTAATGTAAGTTTGAGAACTATTAGACTCTGTATCCATGGGTTCAGACTGTGACATACCTAACGGCACCTGTGATGAATTTTCCATTAAGAGGTCTCAATTCAAAATAAGTAGCAAAAGATCGGGGTAAAGACAAAATTTGTGGTTACCAAAGTTTATTAAGATTCATGTTGACAATTTGTGAGATTCTCCAAATTCCTGAGAAATTCTTAAGTGAAAAGTGTGGGGTCGACAAGTCGCATTTGACCGGTTTCCGAATTAAAAAATATATTGTACTTTGCGATAAGTAGCAAATTGGGTTTTCAGCATCTTTTCATTACATTTATGTGACACATCACATTTTACATTGAAGACTTTATTATAAAAGGCAAAAGAAAAAACCCTGAAAAATGATGAGTAGTATTTTTTATGGAAGATACGAAAAAAAAAAAATTTTTTGTCATCATTAGAGCCAATGGCAGTAGCAAAGCAACATTCACAACTTACTGCATATAATCCTAAAAAACCACAAAAGGCTCTATGGACGTTATCAATCCCCAAAAAACGTGTTAAATCACAAAGTTTAATAAAACATAGACGTGTTCCAAAAAGAAGTAAATCAATTCAACGGCCGGTTTCATTTTCCATTACTGTACCACCTCCCCCAACCCCACCACCAACTCAGCCATTTGGTGAATTTATGTACAGTAATAACCCACAACTAATTGCACATTTTCCGCAACGAGAGTCACCACCACCGCAAACACTTAAATCAACACTACCGAGTATCTTAATCTACATGGCTATCGGTGCGGCACTCCGTCTCTTACAACGGTAGTTATATCATTATTATTATTATAGGCTAAATTACTGTATGGGTTATCTCATTATTTAATTAATTCTCTTATCATTTAATGATTATTTTATACATCCTTTATAATTGAAATTTTTCCCCATAATATGGTACTTACCACACGAGAATTATCACCTCAAGCTGACCTTTATATCAAGTAAAAATAGAATGAAAAGGACCCTTAAAAATGCGGTCAAATAATTTTTTTTTTCTATCTCTCACAGCAGAGCGGGTCGATACGCTTCCGCAACTGAAAATTTTCCACTTTAACAACCTTTGAAATACCGTAATCACTAACAAATATTTCTTTTTGGTGTTCCTTGCTTCTTTTTTTCTCTTCTCTTGGTTGTTATACTGGTGTTTTAGCTCTGTTCTTTCTGTGAAAATAAATATCAGGACCTAATTGTATAGTAAATAAGCTAAAACTTGACCAAAAGTTAGCTTTTTACTTGAAAATAATTATATCCAAACATCACTATAGTATTTTATAATGGTTTTGAAAACCCTATTGTCAAGTAAGAGAGTGAAATCTCTTCATTACGAAACGGAAGATATTGAAAAGAGAAATACTGATGATCTTCTTATTCAGCCGCAAAATAGATTGATGACTAGATTTCTGTTAGATAAAAGAATTCCTCCAATTCCAACAGATGAAGAAAGAATTGAATTCCCATTTCGTAAAACAAATCTTTTCAGTGAAACTTTTTTCACTTGGTGTGTCCCTCTTCTCGAAACTGGTTATAGAAGAACTATTCAACCTCAAGATTTATATAAAATTTCAAAAGGTTCTGCTTTTGATGTCGAAAGAAATTCGGATATCTTTTTATCTCATTTCCATCAGCTTAAAAGTAATTGTGAAACAAAATACATGAAAAAGCATAATATAGAGGATACTCCAGAAAATCGTGAAGGTTTACTAGCAGATGAAAACTTCAAATATCCAAACAATTTAGTTCTGTTAGCATTGTACAAAACTTATTTTTACAATTATACTTTTGCAGTTCTTTGTAAGGCTGTTGCAGATGTTGGTGCAGCGTTAAATTCTTTACAAATCAAAGCTTTAATCAATTATGTTCAACGAAAGGCAGAAGGGCAGGATGTTGGTAAGAAAGGTTATGGTTTAGCAGTTGGTATCTCATGTATTGTTTTCTTCTTTGGTATTTTATATGCAAGAAATTTCAATGATGCTTCCTTCACTGGTGCTGAAATTAAAGGTGTTTTGACTAAAGTTTTATTGGATAAATCATTTAGATTAGATAGAGACTCAAGAGCAAAATTTCCTCCATCTACTATCACCGCATATCTAGGAAATGATTTATCGAAAATTGATTTAGCAACAAATTTTTTCCCATTCGTCATTTGTCTACCGATTGGTTTAGGTATTACTATTGCATTCTTAGCAGTTAATTTAGGTGGTGCTTCACTTTCCGGTGTTGCTTGGTTCATTTTAATCACAATTTGTATTATCTTTTCCACTAGATTTTTGATGAGATGGAGAAAATCTATCAACGTTGAAACTGATGCTAGAGTCAAATGTATTAAAGAAGTCTTAAACAATATCAAAATGATCAAATATTATGCATGGGAAAAACCATTCACTAAATTGATATCGAAACTTAGAAATCAAGAAATGACAATCATGTTGAAAAATCAAGTCTTAAGAAATTTCATTACTGGTATTGCAGTTACATTACCAACAGTATCTGCGTTAATTGGTTTTTTATCAATGTATGGTCAAATTGGTGGTTTAAAAAATGCATCCAAGATCTTCTCCTCAGTTACACTTTTTAATATATTAACTGCTCATGTTGCGATGTTGCCAACTGCATTAACATCTGCTAGTGACGCTTGGATTGCATTCTCAAGAGTTCAAAATTTCCTTTTAGCAACTGAAACTAAGAAAGATCCAAATTATAACAAATATCCGCAAGAATCTAGCAAAACTGCAATTTCTATTAAAAATGGTACCTTTGATTGGTTATCGGATTCCGAAAATTACGCTTCATCCGTTTCAACTGATGGATCAACTGAAATGAAATTATCATCAGGTACTTTAGCTCTCAACGGTAATGATTTATCAAATATCAACTTAAGCATTAATCAAGGTGAATTCCTTGTCATCACTGGTTCAATTGGGTCTGGTAAATCTTCACTTTTAGCTGCAATCAATGGTGATATGCCTAGACTGGATGGTAATGTGGATATTTATGGTGATTTAATCCTTTGTTCTAATCCCTGGATCCAAAATACAACTGTTAGAGA
>JAJMAS010000034.1:0-68286 GCA_030565065.1 Pichia cephalocereana | reverse complement strand
ATTAGATAAATAAGTTTCCAGGTTGATCTTGTTGTCTTTTATATTATTTACTAATTATTATACATTTATATTACTTAATTAATTAATCTACTCGCTAGAATGTCCAGCGAAAATCCTCCAAATACTAACAGTTAATCATCAATGTAATAAACTCCGGATAGTCAGATTTCCATGCGAAATCATTGAAACTTCAAAAAAAATTCATTCTCATACAAAAAAACTTCCAAAGAGGAGACAAAAAACCGTTCAAATTTCACCACTGTTCAATATATCTACCATATCTTGAAAAATCATAGAGATCTCTTGAAATATTCATGTCAGCATTGGGACGATCATTAAAAACAATGCGTCTTACTAATAGAATAACGACATTGAATGCGTTATTTGGAAGAAAGATGGTAGTGCAAAAAAGTCTGCTACTACGACATCCGTACGTGAATAATCATATAACGCATAAATATGATATAAAGTACTCAAGATATTATTCAACAGAAGTGAAAAATTTAAGAATTGATGATTTAAGGCAACAACTGGCTGTAGATCAGCCTGACTGGTATATGAAGCTTTGTAATAAACAAAATAGTACCAACATAAATTCGTTCTACCATAAATATTCAGTGAAAAGTGAAATTACCAATAAGATAGACGAATCATCAAATTTACAACAGTTTTTCTCTTTCATATGTTCTAAAGAAATCAAAATAAATGGAAATCGTACATACAGCGTTGATGATATAACATTCAAATCAATAGATGAGTCAAGATCTATAGAGACAGCATTTATGATTGTGTTGCATACAATGTTGAAAGTTTTGTATCCATCATATGAAAATCAAATGGTTGAAAAGTCAATTGAAAAATATTCTTTTAAATATAACATAAAGCCTTCACCTTTATTTGTTAGTAAAGAAGTTGTTGATGAGAGTGTTTTTGGAACAAACAAAATCATGGAAATTATAAATAATTCTAAATTTCAAATAGCTGTCCAAATACTCAAAATACGCTTTGAAGAGAATAAGAATTGGAAGCCCAATAGTGAAACAAGAGATGATAATATTCTTATTTGGATAAATTCCTTTTTTGAACCATCAGTTACTAAATGTTTACTAAGTCTAACAAAATCTAAATTTTTACCTGAAATTGTCAAGTATGATTTACTTTTGAGAATTCCATCAAACGAACTTGAATATAAATATTTTTTTGAAATGTATAAACAATCCTCAACAGAATTAAATTTAATTGATCAAGAGAAACTATACCTTTTAAAGCAACAAAATAATGAATACTCAAGAGATTTGAAAATACCTCCATTGTTTTATAATTTATTCAAATTTGCACTGAGAACAAAACTTGATCATTTACCAAAACTTGTATCACTTTACTTGAACGAAAATAATATTTCAAATCCTCATACACTAGAGCAAATAGGAGAAATTTTATGGCAACTTTCATTTGATCATACAGGTGAACACCTTATGAAACCTTCAAAATACTGTAATATAGCACATTCAAAATTAGTTACAGCAGTCAATACAATGACTTCAAAGAATTCAGAATTAGAAGTAGATGTTACCACAATGATTGCGGTATCCAATATGATCTTTTATAAAGATTTTAGAAAATCTTTTCAAATGTTTAAAAATGCAAAACGCCAATTTGATCATTGGAAACTTCAAAATTTTAAACCTAAAGAGTTTCAGTTAATTGAAACAGACACTATAGAAATGAAAAATACCAATAAGATATCAGAAACCATAAGCACTAATGTTGATATGAATGATAGAAATCAGCTACTATATAGTGTTAAAGTTGACTACAATATTAAATTTTTATGTAATTCAATTTTACTTCTAGCTGTCAATGAATCCAATGAAAAAATAATATGTCAAGATCTCCTCAATATTTTTAAGAAGGTCGAACCTGATATTTTAAAGAAGTATCCTGAAATTTGGCAGTTTGTCATCACCAAATTGAATTATCATAACTTAGTTAAAGAACATGTAATTGGAACATTATTTCACGAGTATTTGAAGTATCATGAAATCCATGGAATCAATAATTATATTGTGTTAGATTTACTGATTAATACAACTACCAAACCTAAGACTTTATTCTCTATTATCGAAAATTTGAAAATAGAGAATCTTGATGACAATAATAGATCTCATTTAGTTTCCAAACTATACAAAATATCTAAGAACCAAACAGAATCTGAAAAAGATATTTACAATTGTTTAGAAATGGCAAGAAAACTATATGATTCAACAGCATTCAAATCAACAAGAATGAACTCTGCACATTTACTTGGTGAATCCTTATTTTCACCTGAAGAAACATTTAATAGATACAAAAATATTGCAACTTACTTTCAAATTACTCAATTATCAATATCTGCGTTGTTTGTATCTGTTTATAAACTACACGAACTTGGAATATACGATACTGTTAAATGGGGAAAAAATCAAGATATACAACCACTTGATTTTGCAATGACTGAATTTAAAAAGCACATTTCTAGAGCATATGGAGATACCAACGAAGGATTATTATATCCAAATGATAATTTATTAACAATATACATTAATGTACTGAACCTATTTAAAAAAGACGAAGAAATTCAATCACTTTTGAACCATCTGGTTGATTTGAAATATCCCATCGGAACAAAACTATTTGAAGTATATTTACAAGCATTAGGAAATTGGGATAGAACTGAGTTATTACGTTGCTTGAATGAATATGATGAAAGATTTGAAAGACTACGTCAATGTAAAACAGAATTTGAATTAAAGAGAGTTAAATCACAAATTAGCGTAGTTAAGGCCAAAGGTGCATTTGAAGATTTCATTGATAAATTAGAATTTAATTGGGAAGTTGTTAGACGCTGGAGATGGCCAGGAAGAAAAGCATGAAGATTATATATACACTCTGTACATATTGTAACTTATATAGAAAAAATAGAGACTTATTATTGGAATAAAGTAGACGTGTAGTTCATTAGTTGGTATAATGTATTAATTTAAGCTCTGCACGTCATTCAAATTTTCCTTATCGTTTGAAGCTTTTTCTCCAACTTCAGTGACATCAGATTCTTCAGCTTCATCAACAATAAGTTTTCCATTTCTAAAACGTAACATCCATATTCCCTGAGAAACAAACAATCCTAATTCCATAGCTATCATTAAAGCATATAAAATCATTCCCATAGTGTCAAATGTGCCAATACACATTGCTGCCATACTGAAGACAGCACCTGTTGAATCCATTGCCAAAAATATAAAGTTAATACCCAAAACCCTACCATTACGATGTATCAATTCCCAATAAGGAGGTAGTAAACCAGCACATAAGAAGACAGTTGCGATGACCCCGAAGACTAGATCTGGCCATTTTTTACCATCTGCATATTGTGATCTTAGTGGAATACATGTTCCAACTTCTAAGGCGATCCAAAATAAGTAAAATGAAAGAGATATCAGTAATATCTTTCTGGTCTTATAACTTTGCGGAGGATAATACATGCTTTGAACCCATGCTATTGAACATAGTAAAGTGAATAAATGAGGTTGAATTTGCATGGGGATATATGAGTCCGATACCACAAAGTATAAGCACATGAAAACTCCGGACATACACCAAAGTAGCATGAATAATGGAGAAAATCCTTCTGCATTCTTTTTCCTGTAAAGGAAGTATATTTGTGGTGATAACTGAATACACCATATTACTGTACCTATTGTAGCCAATACTGTTGAAGTAGTGTTTTCAAGTGCCATGTTGAAACTATGGCTAATTGAATGTTATCAATAAGATTTAATAGATAAAAAATTTAAGGGTATATAATTTTCAAACTGATTATTACTCTGCACTTATCGGTGAATTCCCCAGAAAGACATTTCATGCAAGCTTGGTAATAGATACTTTGATAATGAAAGCGAGCAAATTAAAAGTTATGAGTGTTGATCTTTTTTTCTGGGGAGCATCTGGTAATATTTTTGACACTTATGGTGGTGTTTTGATATGGTATTTACTTTTTACTTTTATCTAATTTGGTTTCTATTTAACTCTCTATAAATTGATATTTATCAAACTCCCCTTTCTTTCATAGCAGCATTCAATAGTTCTGTAAGATATGAATCAGGAGGCGCTGAATCGCATAGTTGACGCAGATACTCTATATTCTCCCCACTTGGGCCAACGGCATGAGCAACAATCTTTGCAGTATCTTCCAAAGATTCAGGTCCAATATAACTAGCATTTGGATGTTCTGGATCACCAACATAAACAGTGCAAGGAACTAAGGGATTTCCGTTCTCATCTTTGGGGAATTTTTGTAGTAATGGATTTTCCTTATCTGACTCAACTACAAAATTGACATGTTGTAATGTATATCCATCTTGTTCTCTAACATCCAAATACTCACGTGCTTCCTTAGCATGTTCCGGAGGAATGTAGTATAGACAACCAGTAACACATAATTGTGAGTCAGGATCATTTAATCTTTCATGTTGGTTTACCGATTCATGCGATACAGTATCTAGATAAGAAACAGGTATAATTGTTGCAACTCTTCCTTTAAATTCAGGAGTTCCACGATGATCACTTGAAGATTGCCAGAACCTACGAATATATCCATCAACGTGACCTGTGAATTTTGCCAGATCTGGTCCTATTGTCTCATGTAATGGTGGTTTAAATATAAGTGATCCATAACCAAATACCCAAATACCCATATTGTTGTATATTTGAGATCTTGTTGTATATATAAAATTTCAGAGAAAAGAGATTAGTGCATCTTAAAGAAGTTGATATATAAGTTTTCCATAACTCTTTATTTAAAACACAACTGATTACGTAATTGTTTTAATATTGTTATGAGTAAAAGTCCTTATCGGTCATGGATAAAAGTAGTTCTGTACATAAGCTCAAATCTGAAAACAGCATTTACTTTTGACTATAGGTAATTATAATAATAAATATCAGGATTTATAAACAAAAGTCCGTTTAATGATCGATTCTTTATCAACTTCCAATGATGCTATTAATCAATCTTTCTTAACGGAAGATCCAAGACGACGTCCCTCCCCTTTGAATGTACTCTTTAAACCTACATTAGTGAAAGAGGTAGTAGCAGCTGGTGGAACGTTTTTTTCCTTAAAGATTCTTTTCAACCAAACTGGCGCCTCTAATTTACCGGAAGCATAAAACCAACCATTTCCACCAACCCTTGCTGGTCTCTCTGGTTCCTTTCCAACAATAAAACTATAAAGTGGACCCCATGAACGTGTTTCAAGACAATTATAAACATATGCCGCTCCTACACCAACAAGAGCAAGAATAAATGTAGGAGTACCATCAACCAGCAGACGGAAACCTAAAGATACAGCAGGTAATAAAGAAGCTTTAATTGGAAGGAAATAGAAATTGACTTCTTGATTGTGATGTTCAACAGACCATGTACATGTAAGAGCCCCCATAAGTGCAGGAGATAATGATGCTGGTACTGGTCCAGGAACAACCATTATAACACACATTCCACTAATTAAAACAAATGCAAACACCAACATGAGATACCAGAAGTAATCAGCCACACTACGACGGAACTTAACTTCTTCTAAACCACGAGAGAAAGTATAAACCATGTAAACTTCCATGAGACCTTGCATTGGTTGTGGATTTCCTACCACAAAAGCTGTAAGTAAACGATGAAGTTCCATTAAAGGAAGTGGATATTCTAAAGTGAATTCACTGACTGGGGCTATTTGTAATGCATGAAGACCCCCGACAACAAGTGAAGCAAGGGTTAAAAAACGTGTCACTGGCGGCACTGAAGCAACAAATTGACCTAGCTCAGACATTGCTCAAGTATATTCTTTATGGTTAACAGAAGAAGAAGAAACAAAGAAGAAGACACAGTAAGATTTAAGTGCAACATGAATTTTGAGGTGTTCACATTTTGCAGTTTCATTAATCCATGCTTTTATATACGATTGCTTATATACAAACACTCTATTGTTAGTTATAAACGTAACAATTTACTATGAATAAGCTGTTGATTGCAGTAGCAGTTGTGTTGATATACCTATTTCTACCCAAATCACCATCCGTTATATCAAAATGCCCAGATTATACCTCTTATGCATCAACACCACACCTTCCCTATTCCAATGGTCCACTTAAATTACCATTCATGCGACCTTCAGAAGATTGTCGAACATTCCACTCTGATGTTATTGAATCAATAATTGATGAATACAAGTCTAAATTGAAAGACCCTGATCTTGCACGTATATTTGAAAATTCCTTCCCTAATACCCTAGATACTACCATTCAATGGCACGACACAAACATACCAAGAACTTTCATTTCAACAGGTGATATACCAGCAGAATGGTTAAGAGATTCAGCTCGTCAACTTTCTGTTTACCAGAAGTTTATTACCTTTGATGAATCTTTACGAACTTTAATAAAAGGTGCAATTTTACAACAAGCTGAATATATCATTGATGATCCTTATTGTAATGCATTTCAACCACCAAAGAAATCAAAAATTGAACCCAGAATTCCTTCATTTGATGATGTGACACCAAGACCGGATTGGTCAAAGGTTTTTGAATGCAAATGGGAGTTAGATTCTCTAGCTTCATTTTTGACTTTAACTAATGATTATATTGATAATTCTAAGGATTTCAGTATACTGGAGAATGAACTTGTCACCAAAGCTTTAGTTACAATTGCATCAGTATTAAAACAGGAAATGATATCAACTTTTCAACCCAATGGAGAACTGAATCGTGTTCGTTATACATTCAAAAGAACGACAAATATTGGATCCGAAACATTACCATTATCAGGTTATGGTAATCCACTTAATGCAGTTGGATTGATTCGTTCATCATTTAGACCATCCGATGATGCATGTATATTTCAATATTTGATACCTTCCAATGCTCACATGTACACTGAATTGAAACGAATAATTCCATTCTTAAAGTCACATAATGATCCAAAAATGATGTCGGTTTCATTATCTACAATACTACAATCAATTGCAGACAGTGTTTACGAAGGGATAGAGAAACATGCTATTGTTAACCATCCTATCTATGGTGATGTTTATGCTTATGAGATCGATGGTTTTGGAGGAGTGAATTTGATGGATGATGCAAACATTCCATCTTTACTTTCATTACCTGATATTGGTTATTTAGATAGGAGTAACAAAGTCTACCAGAATACCAGGAAAATGATTTTATCATCTTCCAATCCTTACTACATCAGGGGTAAATTTATTAGTGGAGTTGGTGGTCCTCATGTTGGTTTAAAATATGCATGGCCAATGTCAATGCTTGTACAAATTAGAACATCGGATGATGATGAAGAAATCACAAGATTACTTGAAACATTGAAATCTACTACTGGTGGTTTAGGTTTGATACATGAAGGTGTCAAGGTGAACTCTCCGATGGGTCAATCATATACCAGACCTTGGTTTAGTTGGGCTAACTCTGAATTTGCTAAAACAATTATAGACTTAGGTGATAGGAAACCATGGTTAGTATTCCATGATAAAAGTTTAGATAAAGAATAATTTGTATGGGATTTTTAATAAATAATTTAAGTGATTGGGTTTGGTAGTATTTAATGTAGCACGAAGTACCTACTTAACTTCCTGTTGTATATACGTGATATAAAACACAGTGTTCATGGTAGAATTCCAACACATTGAAAAAGTATCACCATAGAAAATACGTCGCATGTTAAACTTGTCAATTTTCATGTTACCGATAACGTGTCTTTCTTTCAACTGTCAGAACCACAAGCACAATGTCATTCAACAAGGTCTCTATACATTCAGTTCCAGCAATGAGAGCTGAAGTTGACGAACACTTAGGTGATGTTTTTGAAACCTTAGGATACACCGAATCATTTAAATATTCTGATACTAAATTAATACTTGGTTATTCATCAGTTGCACTAGCTGGTTTGATGTATTATCTTGAAAAGAAATTTAAGAACGATTTCACCGATAAGACATACGTTTCATATTTACAATTAGCTGTGGTAAGTTTTTTCATTGTACAATTTGTGCTATATTGTTTTACCAAATTTATTGAAAAAGGTGTAAAATATCATGGAACTAAGAAGAATAAATCAATTAGTGTTTTTACATCAACTAAGTCTAAATTTGATCCAAATTACAATATTACATTGAAATTAGATGGAAATACACATAAAACTACAATTCCACTTAATGAGTTGTTCTTTGATGATGGCTTCCTAAGTATAGATGCATTTAAATCAAAAATCACCGGATTTGTAGAATCTTTTGATAAATCTAAATAGATTACTATAATATTTTTTTAAAATTGTCCTTCTATTATATAACTGTTTTATACATTATCCATCCCGCTAAACCATCTACACCATTTTTGCATCCACCATGGTAATATTTGATATACAGGTAGTAATCTACCATACATTGGATATGCAAAAGATCCATTTTCTCCATTGTTTATTATACTCCTAATCTTGAGAGAAAGTAATCTTATATCAATTATTGGTGCTAGGAATTCATTGACGGATACATCCGCAAACATTTGTGAATTTAGTTGTCCAGGTAGTATCATACTTAATCTTATCCAAGACGGTATTTCTGTTTGTAAGGATTCAAGAATTGTTAATAATGAGATTTTAGTACATGAATAAATACCCAATTTACATGGTCCAACAAATCCAAGTACGGAACCAACAACTACTATGTGTCTTCTTTTATTTGTTTTCTGTGTAGAGATTTCAACATATGATTTTAAGAGCTTGATATTGGAGATCAAATTAATGTTTAATATTGATGATAATTCTGAAGTTGATAATGAGCTTATTGTTTCAGTTTGTCTTTTACCTGCATTCAACACCATGACATCAATTTCTTCCAAATTGATTTGTTGCATTAAATTGTCTATATCATCATTCAAATCAAAATTGAGAAACTCAACTTTCTTTAAATGTTTAAATTCAAGTCTTGGACATAGATCAACCACAATTATTTTACTTACATTGACATCAGAGTTCAATGATTTAACACATTCCAGTCCCAATCCATTACTACCACCTGTTATCAACACAGTTCTATTTGTATTTGTATCAGGAAGTGATCTAAAATACTTATTTATTCCTCTAATTATCCATAATAATGTAATGGTGAAACAGAATTTTTCAGTGAATAATTCAAATTTTCCAAAATGTAAAATCCATGTTCCTAAAGGGTGAAATATTGTTAATAAACATAAGTAAATGAATGTATCTATATTGACACCAAATGGAACAACTAAAGAAGTTGGCAATACATAATCCTTGATGTTCATATTACTGAACAAGTCATTGGAAAATCATGAAAAGAAAATAGAGTCGGTTAATATACGAAATATTTATCTTTATTATTATCATCATATAAGTTTTCATTTGTGTGATTGACATATTTTTTTTTGATTTTACATAAACAAGTAGAAATACTTTAAATAATATAATATACATTCATTAAGGTCCCTTTTGAACACTTTTATTGATAAAGACACCATTAACTTTAGAACTATGAGCAGAATTTGGAACAAATTTTCTTATCATACGAATTTCATCAGCTGCATAACCTGGAATACGTATATTCCAATTTCTTTCCAAATGCAGTTGAACATCACGAACATCAAGATTTTCAGAATGTCTATGTCTTGCCAAACCACTTGCAAATGATGTTACTGAAGTAACAAATTCATCTGCTAAATCTAGCAATAATTCTTCAACATCACCATCAATATTGATTTCCATGTCACCTTCTTCACTTGCAACACTGTTAACAAGTTCCTTTAATTTTCTCTTATTTAAAACACGATCACCTTCAATTTCAAATTTTGGTGGTTTAACTAAAACAGGATTGCTTAGAGCAGATGACGCAATTGCATTACCACCTAACATACTTGGACGATTATTAATTTTAATTGATACCGGATCTTGTTGTTTAATATTTAAATCATCAGGAATGTTCAAATTTTGGAATTTTGCTCTTTCAACACTATCAATTGAGAATGATGAAGTAACTTGATTAAGTTTAGAAGAATCACTGCCCGCACCATTAGCATTTACAGCAGTTTTACCTGTACTTGAAGAATTTGGAGCTGATCCAACTTTTTGTTTTTTATTTGGTGTCATATTGTTTAGTGCTGTACTTGAACCAGCTGAATTAATAGCTGTATCATTAGATGTTTGATCATTTGTTCTTTTATTATTTGTAGTGTTATTCTTTTTAGCTGCTGCCTTTTTAGTTGTTGGTGTTTCCTTTTTAGGTGCTGGTTTATTACTTGAACCAGGTGTACCAACTCCCGTATTGTTTAATTTCATCTGAGAGTTACCTAGCAGTGAATTATCAGTGATTGGAGATCCTACACCAGTTGAATTGATGAAAGGTGCACCAGTATTAAGAGGAATTGGAGCTGCGCCCTGAGATTGTGCCCTGTTTAAATTTGTTGTAAAATTTGAATCTTGTGGGATTTGTGAAGGATTTTGTGATAATGGTAGGGCAGGGGATGCAGTTTGTGAACGATTTTGTTGATTCATTTGTTGTGCATACTGTTGTGCTTGTTGTTGTGCCAGTTTTAATTGTGCAGCAATTTGTTGTGTACATTTTTTACAATTTTCAAGACGAATTTTAACTTCATGTTCTTTTTCAAGTAAATGTGATTTAATATTGGCATCAAGGTTAGGTTCTTGAAGTTTCTTTTGAATAAGAATCATATTCTTTTTGAATTGATCGGACATTGTAATAATTTGTTGATATTTATTCAATAATTGTTGTCTTTTAACTTGTAATTGTTGACCTGGTGTAAGTGTTACTTGAGATGGATCAAACTTAGTACCATTTGGACCTTGTGTATTGGGAGTTGTTGTACCAGTATTGGTACCAGTATTTGATGAGCCACCAGTTAGACCTGCCTCTAATGAGCTAATTTGTTGTGAGAGTGTTCTACCCTCTATTGGTTGAGGAGTTGCTATACGTTGGACAGGTACCATGTTATTATTATTAGTTACATTATTTGGAACTGGTTGTTGAATAGCAGGAGTATTTTGTTGAAATGCTTGAGGTATTTGAGGTTGTGGTGAACCTTGATTATTATTTGATATTGATACTTGAGGAGATGCAATATTTGATTGTGGTGTAATTTGAGGTGAATTTTGTAAAGGAGTTTGAACTTGTACTTGAGATTGTTGAGATTGTCCTTGGTTTTGTACAGGCAATTGTCCTTGAGATTGTCCTTGTGCCTGTGCCTGTGCCTGTGCCTGTGCCTGTGCTTGTTTTTGCTTTTGTTGTTGTTGTAACAATTTTTGTCTCTTAGAATACGTTACAAGAATGGATTTTATCTTCTCAGCTTTAGCCATATGTTGTTTTCCTTCCGGAGTAGCCAGACCAGCCTTCTCTGCAGCTTCCTTCTCTACGGTATACTGACGAAGCAATTGTCTAGCGTGATTATGAATTGTTTGAAAGCTAATCTTACCGTTCTGACCATTATTCTGACCATTTTGACCTGGTGACGCGGACTGAGTATTAGAAGGTTGACCTTGACCTTGTTGACCAGGTAATTGCCCAGGTACTTGACCTTGACCCTGACCCTGAACTTGACCTTGTTCTTGCCCTTGATCCATCTGATTTGGTGTTTTCTCCATGATGACAAACCTTTTTTTCCAAAAGAAACACTCTTTAATGCAATCAGAACTTAAAACTTTTGATAATAAATTACTGAGAAGACCAAAAACTCATTTGAAAAATAAAAAATAGCAAACGTCGCGTCTTTTTCAAGAAATTTACTTAAGGGTTCAATTACATGATTCTTTGCATAGCCTTAACATGTGGGATGTGTTTGATCAGATGATAAATAGAGATGAAATGTTGTTCTTTTGGTAAGTGGAGAGTATTGAAATGGTATTAGCTTTAACAGTATCTCCTCAATTAGATAGTCTTAATGAAAATTCAAGGGAAAACTTATCTAAAATTCATGATTATGCATTAGATTATAATATTTTCTTATTTAAAGGTATTAAAGAATGTATTGATAATAATGAAAGTTCATTGATTGAATCAATTGAAGCATTATTTAACTCAATCCCTGAAGAATATTCTAAACTAATTTACAATCCATTAGGTGGAACTAGAAAGTTCAAAGATCCCTCAACTACATCTAAATTACAGAATAGATTATTAGATTTATTAATTCAAGAGAGACATTATCGTGATATTGAAAATTTAAATAAACAATTTGATGATAAAATTAAATATATTAAACTTGATGATCCATCAGTTTACGAAATTAAATCAATTTTTTTTAAAACATTTCAAGATTCAAAGGATGAATTTAAAGATCAATTTAATAAATTCGCATTATTACAATCTTTGGAATATGATTTTGAACATAATTTAGATGATGATTCAGAATATCAAAATGATAACGATATAATAGATCAATTTTGTGATGAAACCCTTTTAAATTTTAAACTTGAAAATAATGAAAATGATGAAACTATTGTTAATGAAAGTGAAATTGCAAGAGTTATCTTACCATTAGCTTCACAAGTTATTTTAGGTGAAGAAGATGATGATGAAGATCAAAATGAAGAAGAAGATGACGAGTATGATGAAGAGGAAGAAGAAGGTGAAGATGAAGCAGAAGATGAAGAATAATTGGGGCTAACCTATATACAAATCGTTTAATTTATTTAATATACAAATTATATTATTATACAGTAAAATTCGTAAATCATTTAACAGAACTATGACATCTTTTGATTTTAAAGATAATTTGGTTTTCATATTCTTTAAGAGTTGTACTTAATTTAGAATCATCTTTATGTAATCTATGACATTTCAAAATTGCCTTACCTGGCATGTCATTAATTAATGAAATATCATGACCTAAAAGACATCCAATTAGTTCACTCCTCTTAGATGTTTCATCAAATAATTTACGAATTTCAACAGATTGTTTGTTAACTGTAATTAATATTTTCTCCTCACAATCAAATGAAACACTTTCACAAATTGATCCAAACCAAATAATTTCATCAGTTGATTGAATATATTTACCTTTAACAATTTTAACTCTTGTACAAAATTTACTGAAAACAATCAAGACTTCAGAAATATTCTTTAATTTGTTTGGAAATGGGAATATACCTACTGGTTTTTCATTTTTCAGAATGTCCTTAATATCCAGATTATTTAATCCAATTGATCTAATATCTGATAATTTACTTAAATTCCAAACAGCTGAATTATCAACATTATGAGCAATACCAAAATTATTTGCATAAACTGTTTGCAGTTTAACAATATTGTAATGAGTTTTAAATGATTGCCAATTAAATTTATACTCATTAGCTTTATTTAATTCACTATAATAAACAGTTTTCTCACTCCATGTAAATAAATACGGCATTCCAATACTACTTGGACGACCACTATTTGAACTTTGAAATCCAATTGAATAATCATTTATATGTCGTTTATTTTCTTCAAAAATATTAATATCACATGGTGGTAAACCATATTTATAGGTTGAGTATAGTTTTTCAATTTGTAATCTATACAATGAATCATTACTTATACAAATAATAATTTCATTATTAAGTATTGTTAATTTTTTAACATTTTTCATATGATGAACTTGATGTAAACTATTTGGATCTGATGATTTACCCATAAATATTCCTAAATTAGTTCCAATGACAATAATTCTTTCAGTTAAATTTGAAGTTTTCCGTGTAAAATATTCACAACTTAATATATTTGTAAGTAATGGTTCAAATGAATATTCAAATTTAGAATCAAGTAAAGCTTCATAAGTCGAAACTGTTAAGTCAATTAAATTATATGCATCATTTGAGATTAAATTAACATCATAATTTGGATATGAATCAGACTTTGATATAAAATTATCTTTATTGAAAATTTTTAATTCAATTTTACCATTATGTAAAAGTGATTTCCAAAACTCTTCTTGTAATAATTTTAAATCTTTGATAAATCTATCAACTATTGTTATTGAAACATCATTCAATTTTCTAAAATAATAAGATGATTTATTACCAATATCTTTCAAAATTAGAATTTTATGATCGCCATCAATATAGGTATCAATTGATAAATATTGTAAAGGTATTGGATTTTTGGATAAAATATATTCTTCCTCTTTAGATAAGAAATTTAAAGTTGACGGATTTTTAATTGATAAAATAACTAAATAATTATCAAATGGAGCAATTAAACAATCAGACCATAATAAATTATGTGATTTAAATTCTAATTTCAAAGGTTCTCTTGATTTCCTATTTTCATCAAACATATTAACCATTTCCATATGAGAAAAATCAATTTCAGTTTTATAAGATAGTTTTTCATTGAAGGCAATCTTCTTTTCTAATTCTGATGTTGAATCACTTATATTATTAATCTTTTTAATTATATTTTCTAAATTATCTGCTAACTCATAATTAATTAAGTTATTATCTTCTTTATACAAAGATTTCAGTCTATCAAATAACAGCTGGATGGAAGTAAACAGTTTAATGAAATATGAATTAAATAATTCAATTGGAGAAACTGCACTTCTATTTGATATATTACTTTGATCATTCTGTGAGATATTCATTATAATTTTTTTAACTTCGTCATTTGAGCATATAGTTGATAAATAAACGGCTGAGCTTGATATATGTTGATATTGATCATTTAATTGTTTAAACCAATGGGTCAGTAGTTTTAATATATGAGTTTCATTAACGAAAAATTTATTATCAAATGAAGGTTTTAATTTTTTCATCAAGAATTTAGTTAAATAATAATAAAGTTCCGCTAAAACTTCAAAAGTATTATTATATACAGTGTCTGATATTATACCAGTATTTTTCAGTTCAGTTCCATAAATGAATATAAGTCTATGTAAATTAAATTTTATTTTTTTAAGATTAGTAAAGATTTCAAATATTAGAGATTGAATTTCAAATTCTAATTTATTCCAGTTTTTATAAACTTTACCTTCCTCAGGGGTTAAATCCCAAAATTCTGCATAACTTAAATTTACAAAATTATCCAAATCATGTATACTATCTTTAGCTCTTGAATTTACAATTATTTGCATATTTAATGGTAATTTTGTAAAAATTGAAGATGTTGAAGGTTGCTTTCTTAAAGATTTTAATGACGCATTTGTAGTTGCAGTTGCATTGGTTGTATTAATTGATCCTATTGTTCCATTTGATTCTAAAGAATGAGTTGAAGTAAAATTTAAATTTTTTAAACGATTGATTAAAGGAGATGATTGTCCATTAATAGAGTTATTTGACACTGTTTTAGATAAAGAAGTAGGAGAGTCAAGTAAATTGCTATTTGTATTGTTATTGTTTCTAGGTGAGTTATCAATGGGAGATAACATTGGTTGATTAAAGAATGATGAATGACTATCATAAGTTTCTAACTGTGATAACCCCTCTAAATCTCCCCAATTAGAATTCTTACGTTCTGATGGTGAAGGTATTATAAAATCATTTGAGTAATCTCTATTTTCTATATTATTCAAACGATTTTTGTTAAATCTTTTTGTAGGTGATGGTGTTGTCGTTGTATTGTTATTAGTATAATAAAAGTTTTGTGAAGAAAATCTTTTAATTTTCAAAGTAGGAGAGGAGGAATTACTCAATTGAGCAGAATTGGGCATAAAACCACCCTTTAGAGGACTGTAGTTGGTAATATCACCATTATTATTATCTATGTTTGAAATATCGGTATCTAGTTTTAATGAGCCAAGTGATTTTGATGGAGATTGAGAAGGTGATATTGAATCTAAAGTTGAATTTGATTGTAGTAATTGGAAATATCGAGACTGTTTATTATCTCTAGGAGAGTCCATTGTGGTGTAATATGTATAAGAAGTATGTACTTCTTTACACCAAAGGTATAAAAAATAGGTAGAAATCCATCATATCCATCATCAGACTGATTGAGGTTTCAAGGAGAAGATAACAATTTTTAAACGGGGCAATTTTTTTTGAAAATTTAAAATTTAAAGAAACATCACAACATTTCCAATGTCATAATAATATAAAAGGTATTACGTAAACAATTGATTAAATTTATTATTATTTTATTATTATTAAGAGAAGTCAAAAAAATTTTTTTTTCTTTTTCTTTTTCTCAAATTTTTTTTATTAAAGTTTTGTAAAAAATAATTTTTCACTGACAATGTATAAAAGGACTTGACTTTCTCAATATATTTCAATAAGTTCCCTTTTCCTTTTCTCATGTCGTTTCTTTTCATTTATTTTCATTTACTGGCTGGCTTGGTTGCTCTTAATTTGTCGGGTTTTTTAAATCTCTTCTAATGTTTATTTTAATTTACTGTAATCTCTTAATTACATAAGTAATCTTTACTAAATTAATAATATAATAATATAATCAGGATGTCTGCTTATTTAAATACTTCAGATGCAATTGCTCATTTAAAAACTTATACCCAAAAAGATGGTTTATCAGTCTCTGAATTAATGGATTCAAGAGTTAATGGTGGTTTAACTTATAATGATTTCTTAGTTTTACCAGGTAAAATTGATTTCCCATCTTCAATTGTCTCTTTAGAATCAAGATTAACTAAAAAAATTACTTTAAAAACACCATTTGTTTCATCTCCTATGGATACCGTTACTGAATCAAATATGGCAATTCATATGGCTTTATTAGGTGGTATTGGTATTATTCATCATAATTGTACTGGTGAAGAACAAGCTGCAATGGTTAAAAAAGTTAAAAAATATGAAAATGGTTTCATTAATGATCCTGTTGTTATCTCTCCTTCAACTACAATTGCTGAAGCAAAGAAAATGAGTGAAAACTTAGGTTTTACTTCATTCCCTGTTACTAGTATGTTTTATTTCAAATTTCAAATGTGTTACTTTCCCTTATCAATTTTGAAGAAAAAAAAGAAGAATTTTACATGATGATTAACAAAATTTATAACTTTCGTTCTACCGATTGCGATCAAACGATCTTGTGGAAAAAAATTTTAACTCTCTGACTACTTCTTTCTTTCTTTATTTCTTTATTTCTTCTTTTTTTTTCATTTACAATTTGGGAACACATTTGATACCTCAGTCTTCAATTAAGAACATCTTTACTAACATTTTACTTCCCCCCTATTTACATTTATTATTATAGAAACTGGTTTAATTGGTGGTAAATTAGTTGGTATCATAACTTCAAGAGATGTTCAATTTCTTGATGATTTAACTTTAACTGTTGCAGATGTTATGACTAAAGATTTAGTTACTGCACAAGTTGGTGTTTCATTATCTGAAGGTAATGATATCTTGAGAAATTCTAAAAAAGGTAAATTACCAATTGTTGATAAAGAAGGTAACTTAGTTTCTTTATTATCAAGAACTGATTTACAAAAAAATCAAGACTATCCTCATGCTTCAAAATCTCCAGTTACTAAACAATTATTATGTGGTGCAGCAATTGGTACTATTGAAGAAGATAAGGAAAGATTAAGATTATTAGTCGAAGCAGGTTTAGATGTTGTTGTTTTAGATTCATCTCAAGGTAATTCAATTTTCCAATTAAATATGATTAAATTTATTAAGGAAACTTTCCCAGAATTACAAGTTATTGCAGGTAATGTTGTTACAAGAGAACAAGCAGCTGAATTAATTAATGCAGGTGCAGATGGTTTAAGAATTGGTATGGGTTCAGGTTCAATTTGTATTACACAAGAAGTTATGGCATGTGGTAGACCTCAAGGTACAGCAGTTTATAATGTTACTGAATTTGCAAATAAATTTGGTGTTCCATGTATTGCAGATGGTGGTATCCAAAATATTGGTCATATTACTAAAGCATTAGCATTAGGTGCATCATGTGTTATGATGGGTGGTATGTTAGCAGGTACAACTGAATCTCCTGGTGATTATTTCTATAGAGATGGTAAAAGATTAAAAACTTATAGAGGTATGGGTTCAATTGATGCAATGCAAAAAACTGATACAAATGCAAATGCTTCAACTTCAAGATATTTCAGTGAAGGTGATAAAGTTTTAGTTGCTCAAGGTGTTTCAGGTTCAGTTTTAGATAAAGGTTCAATTACTAAATTTATTCCATATATTTATAATGGTTTACAACATTCATGTCAAGATATTGGTGTTAAATCTGTTGATGCATTAAGAGAATCTGTTAAGAATGGTGAAGTTAGATTTGAATTTAGAACTCCTTCAGCTCAATTTGAAGGTGGTGTCCATAACTTATATTCTTATGAAAAGAGACTGCACAATTAAGTAAAGTCTTAAGTTTAATCATTTCTATAGTTTTCATAAAATAAATAATCACTACTTTGTATTTCAGATATAATCTTCTAATTTTTAAATCTTTTGTTAAGTTTAAGAATTTGATCGTTAGGGGTCACACTATAACTATACCCAGATTCTCACTGTAAAATTTTTCAACCTTGAAAGAAATCCCACATTATAATATAGTGAATTAGTGCAAATTTTGCTAGATAGTGGTATAGATTTAAACATAATTTTCGTGATAATAAATATAATTTAAGAGTAATATAACAGAAACAAATTATTTGTTAGATGGTTGTTTTATATAGTAAGATATAGAAGTAATTAAAAACTTTAAAAATTAAATTAAATTTAAACAGTTTCTAAGATAACATCTTTGAAACCAGTTGAAACTTTTTTACCTTTAGAATCAACAGATGATTCACCGTGTAAAGATAATAAGTTACCTAAATCGAATTTTGGTTGTTTTAATAATTTAACTTTTCTAATATGAACATTTTGTAATGGTAAAATTGAATGAGTTTCCTTTTCAATTTCATTACCAATAGCTTCTGGGATTAATTTACCAGTTAATTGAGCTAAAGTAGAGTTTGAAACTTCCTTAGTCATAATTTCAATCATCTTCTTTCTAACTTCTCTTAATTTAGAAGATTGTGCATAAGCAGTTTTCTTAATTTGATTTGCTTGTCTTCTAGTGAAAGCAATACAGAAAATTCTTAAAACGTAATCATCAGCAGTTTTAACAGTAACATTTGCTTCAACAAGTGATTGCCATTTTCTAACTAATGACTTTAATTTATCAGTAGTGAAATCCATACCATGGAAGTTAGTTAATAAATTCTTACCTTGAACTTCATCAACTCTTAATTTAACTTTCTTATAAGCATGATCTTCTGAACCTTGTAAATCAGCTAAGTTAAATTCAAAAACTCTACCCTTTAAACCATCAACGGCATTCTTTAAACCAGTTGATTTATTAATTAAAGTTTTACCAACATCTCTGTGTTCAAAAGTAGTTGGTGCTTTAATATCATACCATTCTTTCTTGGTGAATGGGTCAACAACTCTCTTCTTAAGACCTTTCTTACCTTTGGATAATCTCTTGTTCTTACCGATTGCCATGATGGGGTTGTGGATAGTAAAATGAAATTAAAGTAAAAATAATAATGTAAAATGTAAGTAATAAAATATTACAAAAAAATTATAACTGCAATTAAGAAATAATACTAGTATAATTCCTGGAAAAAAAAATGTATACTAAGAAAACTAGGGAAAACCCACTATAATCACCAATATAGAATACTCTCTCTCATAGTAAAAAAAAATTAAATTTTCACCACTGTAAATTACCAGATTTCTCGCCCATTCTTTTTTTTTGTGACTGTGAAAAAGTTGTTTTTATTATGAGAGAAGGAGGGAAATTTTTTTTGTGTGAGATTCTTTCGCTGGAATTCCTATTTGGGAAGGTATGTAGGTACCCCTGAGACCTCTAGTATATTATTTTTTTAAAAATATTTTTATCACGTGACAATATTATATTACGTAATATTTATTTGTTTACTTTTCAAAATTTAGAAACACGCTACATCAACATGAATAAATGATATCACGGTTGAATATATAATTTTAAGTGTGTTTCTATACCAATTAAACACATTACAATAATATAAACAAAAATGGATGAATCAGATCATTCCTCTAATAAACATAAAAATAACATCACACTAAAAGTTGGACTAATAGGTGATGCTCAAGTTGGTAAAACTTCATTAATGGTTAAATATGTGGAAAATTGTTTTGATGAAATTTATACTCAAACTTTAGGTGTTAATTTTATGGAAAGGACAATTAATATCAAAAATACTGAAATTACATTCTCAATTTGGGATTTAGGTGGTGAAAGTGAATTTACAAATATGTTACCACTTGTTGCAACTGATGCAGTTGCAATTTTATTTATGTTTGATTTATCAAGAAAATCAACTCTTAATTCAATTAAAGATTGGTATAGACAAACTCGTGGTTTTAATAGAACCGCAATACCTTTTTTAGTTGGTACTAAATATGATGTTTTCATCGAATTACCAATTGAGGAACAAGATCAAATTACTAAACAAGCTAAAAAATACGCTTCTGCTATGAATGCCCCTCTAATATTTAGTTCAACGTCTGCTTCAATTAATATTCAAAAAATATTTAAAATCGTTATAAGTAAAGCTTTTGATTTACGTTTGAAAATACCAGAAATTACAAATACTGGTGAACCAATTCTATTATACCAAGATATATGATTATCATCACTGAAAACTATACATAGGCAATAAGTTCCTTTAAATTATCATCTCTTTTGAAACAACTGATAATTTCATCATCACTTATATTGAGACGAACAATTCTCTCTTCCTCATTTTTTAAATGTTGCATAAATAATATACCACTATCTTCAAAATTTCTCAAAATATATGAACTATTCTTAATGATTCTTTCATCTTTATCTTCAAATAGGATATCAAATAATGTTAAATTATCAGCTTTCAGTTTCTCCTTGATTTCTCTGAATGATAATGTATGTGCCTGTGTTCTTAATTCATCAAAAATTTCACCTACTTTAATCTCAGCAACTCCTAAACGTTTCTTTCTTAACATCAAACAGATAAGTAAGAATTTATTAATGAATGGTAAAGAATTTAAATATGATGATACAGGTGAATTAGAGGTTTCATTAATAGCTTTCATAATATGCATAATAGTGACAGTATATTTACCATCTAGTTCTCTTTTTTCAGCTGAACTCTTCTGTCTAAATTCCTTTTGTGCAAATTCAATAGCTCGAATACAAATCATTAATGATCTTCTTGCATCACCACTAACTGATGCAACTTTTCTTGATGCAAATTCAATTGCGTCCTTGGCAATCAATAAATGATTGTTATGTGTAGTTAATGTTTCTAATCTATTTTTGATAATTTCACTTAATTGATTATATGAATAACTTGTAAATTGAATTCTTGATAATCCTAATCTACTTGATATTTTATTTGTTAATAATCTTTCAGGTAAATCCATTGTATTTGCAACTGCTATTATAATTAATTTAGAATATTCATATGTTGGCCAATTGAAAAAATTATACATAATAGACTGACTCTTTGTGACGATTTGATCTAATTCATCTAATAAAACAACTAATGGTAATCTATTCTTATTGTCTTTTTTTCTATCAACTTCTTCATTCTCTTCATCTTGTTCAAAATATTGTTGTAAATATGTTAACGAATTATTAGCTGAAGTTGCAGTTTTAGATATTTTCTTCCATAAAACTTGATATGCTTGCTGTGGTCTGACTAATTTCAATCCATTAATTTCAAGATAATTGAAAACTTTTTTACCTTTATTTTCAACAGTCAGCTTGGCAGATAATTGTTCAATAACATTTCTAACAGTTGCAGTTTTACCAACACCGGGGGTACCACTGACATAAATACATCTACCCTTTTCAGATTTAATACATCCTTCTAAATTATTATATAATTCATAAAACTCTTCCTCCCTACAGGGAAGTGTTTTCAATTTAGTACCTGTACCTAAAACTTTCTTAGCCATCATTAACATTTTCGTAGTTGAATACTTTTCATCATCTTGTTTAATACCTTTAATCATTTCAAAATTTTCCTGTTCAATATAAGCATTATAATCAATATCATCATCCATTTCATCGTCTGATTGTTTACGTGATTTTTTATATGTTTTTTTAGTTTTAGTGTGTTTCTTTCTTTTTCTCTTTGTCGGACTAGTCGTTGTTTGATCACCATAAAATTCATCGTCAGACGCATCATCAACAGAGCTTAAATCTTCATCATCTGAACTGGAATTATTATCATCATCGTCATCATCTTGTTCATTATTACTGAAATCCTCATCTTCTACGGAATCATCATCATGATCATCAATATAAGTAATACGATCTTGAAGACTTTTCTTTATAGGTTTTTCCTTTGTCATTTTTTCGTCATATATGATACCAATTTGTTTGATTTTTTCAATTTTAGCTGTCTGTTTTATCTTCTTAGAAGGACTTGAGTGAGCTAAACTAGCTGATGTATTTAATGTCAGTAATTTGACAGTTTCAAAAAATTCATTTTTATTAGATTTGAAATTTTCAAGTATAGTTTCCCAATCAATTATATTTGTAAAATGTGTATAAGATTCATCACACATTCTTCTACAAATTAATGTATTATCACCTAATTCATCCTTGATATTTCGTATACCTATGACATTGATTTTATCAACTATATTAACGATTTTGATTGATTCCATAAATGGCGTAAGAAATAAATCTTTTGATGTGTATTTTTCATCAATTGACTTTTGTTTTATATAAATATTAAAACTCTCATTATATTGAACAAATAACAATACTTTAATCTCCAAGAATTTATCAACTGCAAGAATAATATCTTTAACTAATGCAAATATTGTAAAATTACTATTTTCGTGTTTTAAGGAAATACAGTCACCTTCCTTTATTTCAATTCCATCATTATTTCTTTTAATATGAATATCTGATTTACGACTACGTCTTCGTCCCGCTTTACCATCAAAGACTAGTTCCCATCCAACTATATCTTTCTGAGTTGTTGCCATTTATTCCTTTTTGCTAATGAAATATTTCTCTTCAAGAGATCAGATAAATCTTCAAAATGCGATTAAGTGAAATTTTCTTCTTAAACGATCAATGGTTTACAGTGTAATAATGGATAAGGTGTATCAATATTACTGAATGTACAAAATACAATACCTTATTCTAAACTATAAGTTATCACAATAATTTAAGATTCAAACACTCCATTTATTGATAAACAAATGGGTTGTTACCATATCAACAACTTATCTCCATCCCAAGGTCGAAAGGGATGATGATGATGATGATGATGATCTCAATTAGAAATTATAATTTTTCTAGATTATCTAATTTTTTATACGAAGCTCTTTATCTCCATTACTTTTTGCTTGGCCTTTTTGTAAAAGCATAAAAGCAAAGTTATAGACAAGCACAGTCCTGGAATTAAATTAATTAATAGATATGATTCTATGGACTAATTTAAAATTCTACGGTCAACTACCGTTTGTTAATTTGAGTAAGAGAGCTAAAGTTATATTTTTATTAAGAATTGTCATTTTATTGGTAACATTAATTCTTGGAAGTACATTACTTGGATCTAAAGCAAAGCATATGCCATTATATGTTTTAAATACTAAACAGTCAGATTTAGCTCAAGGTTTATTTACAGCACTAAAGAAACTGTCGGATCAATCAAATAATTTTATGACAACGTCAGAATTGAAACTGATAACTAATTATATTGAAGATCATATTGAAGATACACCCGAACAAATTAGAACTGGTTTGAATGACTGGTGTTATGTAAAATATTATCATCCACCATTTACATTTGATAGTGATGATCCAAATTATATCAATGATTTAGAGATAAATGATGATCAAATTGATTTGCATAATAAAACAATGACTTGTACAGGGAATAAATTTGGTTTATTCAATTATCGACAGCAACTGGCATCTATTGGATTTAATATTATTTTATCATATGCATATAGTCAAGTCGTTGATACCACTGTTAATGATGCAACAATGAGATTCACAAGTGATCGTAAATATTCAAACTATTTAGATTCGACCGATAATCTAGCCAACACAAGTGTAAACTTATTAATAACAACGATAGCAATTCAAATACTTTTATTTATATCGACATTTTTTTATTACGGAATGAGAGGTAATGAAATGGATGATTCCAATATTTCATTATGGATTAAAAATTACATGGCAGTTTTAACATTTTCTGATTTGGTACTTTCATTTTTTTCATTTGCAATTTTAGTAATTCAACTTTCTAAAATACAAACTAGTGTTAATAATCAATTAGGTAGTTATGGAATTCATATGAAATTTGGTAAAATATTTATTTCAGTTTCAGTTACTTGGTTATGTTTTACAATTATTCTTTTCTCTCTATGGGCTGGTCCCGTTTGGTTTAGTAGATCAGTTAATAATAAGAAAATAAAAAACAATCAAATTCCACTGCCATTAAATGCATATGAATTTGATTATAGATATGCAGATGAAAGTGCATTGAATAAAGATGATGATGAAGAGGATGAAGTAGATGATGAAGATGTAGACTATAGTGAAGATTTTGACCTTGAAAGTGATACGTACAAAATCAAAAATCAAACACGTACATTTGAAATACCCATTGATGAAGATACAAAATCAACAATAACTTCCAGTACCAATCCTTTTGAATACAAACATTCATTATCCGAGAACGATGTATCTGTGAAACAACCAATCGTTAATAACATAACATTTTTAAGATCAGATCAATTGTTCAATAAAAGAAAAGCACCAGCTGCTTTGAATATCAATATTGCCCAAAATGAAGAACTTATCCCGCTAACTCCAATAATGCCTCCCGGGGAGGAAGATGGCAAGTTCAATAACACCACACAGAGGAGTCCCAGTGCAAGATTAGACAGAGGAACACCCTGATAGAGATGAGATGAAACTTATTAGGGAATTTACTGAGCCTCCTTAAATTTTCCAAAAATTTTATTTTCATGGGGCAAAAATCTACAAAAAAGAAAACATCCCTATTTATTATACCATTGATATCAACACATAAGATTCATTCATTTGATCAAATAGATCTTTGCTGTTATGTTTGCTCCTAGTACATCACCTAACAGTGGTGACTATGGAGATTATCGAGAGTATCAACATTATGGAGAATTAGAGTTTGATGGACCAGAGTATTTTAAAGATCCTGATTCAATGAATAGTAAAGATACACATTCAAATAGCTATAAACAAAATAGTGGTGGTGATAATAATATTTTTAATGGAATTAGAAACCCTTTTATAAAAGGATCGGACAATACGTTTAAAACGGGTAATCCTGTAACATTTAATAAAAATGCAATCAGACCTGGATTTGCAGCTGGGTCAGCAAATTATCGTACTGTGATTGAAAAAAATTCAGGTTCAAGTACCTGTATCAGCAGTGACAATGATTTCTATAACAAGGAGAAATATAATCCTTTGACAAGCGTTAGTACGGAAAGATTGATTATTGCAAGAAAACAAATTATAATGAAATCATATTTCAAAAGTTTCAAAATTTTAAGTTTGATTACATTGATTTTATTTGCTTGTCCTATTATAAGTCTCATATGTGAAATGTCATGTATTTCTAAAGAAGGTTTATGTTTACCAAAATTTGAAATTCAAACTTCCGGAAAGGAGAATTATATTACGGGCTTTAATGTTTTCCAAATGCAAAGAGTTGGTGAAGGTAGTACTAAAATCAGTGTAGAAGTGATTGAATTATTTGAAACAATTATAAATGGTTTATCAGGATTAATTTTAGATTCATCATTCAATAAAGATTTGATTAAACAAAGTATTGATGATATTTTCAATAATAAGAATGACATTATTTTCAAAATTAGTAATTTTGGATATTGTAAAGAAATGTTCAATGGTGTTTCAACTTTTAGTGAATGTCATTTGATCTCTAAGGGTAAAGGTACCGATTTAGTTGGTGTTATTTTAAAAGATTTGATTTATACATTAAGCTCTATGGAAATTGAAGGAGATGCTGAATACATTTCAAATTTGTTTGTTGATAAGTATCAAGTTATGATTAAAAACTTACATATTAGAGACAATAAATATTTAATGTATGGATATTTAAGTTTATTACTTGGTGAAATGAATTCAATTAAATCTATTATTGGAATTGTAATTGAAAGTACATGTTTGTTAATGAGTATAATTATTACAATTTATTTCAAGGATGAGTGTAATAAGAAATTGAATTTATTCAAAGAATACTTATTTGATAAGAAATACCGTGAAGAAGAAAGTGATAAGTTTTCAATTTCTATTACTATAATCAATATTATAATTAAAATGATTGGATTTTTAATATTAGTGAATTTACTTATGAAAATTAGTGGTGTTATCTATGAAATAGGTTATATTATTACTATTAAAAAATTGATTGAAGAAAATCAATTGAATATAATTAATGGAATTAAAGTCATTTCTAAAGGTATGATTTTAGAGATATTCAATATAATCAGTCAAATTATTGTTTTGATTCTATTGATTGTATGTGTAATTAGTAAACCATGGATAATTAAAATAATTATATAGATATCTATAGAAAGGAAATATATAGATGAAGGGTTTAACAAGAAAAGAAAAAAAAAGTCCAAAAAAGAAAGAAAAAAAAGTCCAAAAATGAAAAAAAAGTATTCAAAAAAGAAGTAACATGAAACATATAATGATATAATAGTAATAAAACGATATTAAAGAATAAATATAAAGTCAAACTATATGACTTTATATATAGTAGATGAAGGATTTTCAGCAAATCTATAGTTCCAAGTATTTACCAATATTTGACCGTTTTGTTCTTCAACAACACAAGATAAATCAACACCAAACCAATGACTCCATATTGATCTAATTGAAGAAGCAGGAGTATTTAATGAAGTACATTGACCTGATCTATCCTTACCGGATTCATCGAATCTTACTTTTAAATGAGCCAATACTACATGAGTTGAAGTTCCAGGTATTTGATGAGTATCATATGAAGTTATTTGATGATTTGAATGAGGTAAAGAGTTCCATAATTGAATAAAATCTGCTTGAGAACCAAATGGTTGACCATTTATAATTATTCTAGGTTGAGGATGTAATTGAGGAAGTGGGGATTGCGAGTCTAATGATTCAACTAGTGCTGTGAAGGTTTTCTCATTCATTATATGTGTGGTTGGTTAAAAGAAGTGTAGTAGAGTGCATGAATAATATATAGGCGGTGATGGTTATATTGAGTGAGGAAAATTTCATGAATTGAAAGAATTTTTTTGAACATGTTGAATTTTCCAAATTGTGGGTTTACTTAGTGCTGCAAAGTGAATTTAGATATCTTTCTTTTAAAGTATATAGGGTAAGAATGATTGGAGCATTTAAGAGTACATGCAGCGTGCTATCCGGTTTATTATGGAAGAAACCATGGAGATTATCAGCACCACAAAAGAGAAGACAAAGACATCGTATGCAAACAGTTGATGAAAATATTAGAGTATTATTTGAAGGATTACAAGAAAATGGTATGAATAGTAAAAAAATTACTAATTTACAATTAAATTTCCCAAAGGAAAGTGAAATTTTACCAAAGGATAAATATACAGTTTTCAATAAACATGCTAGAGGATATAGAAAAGGTGCTCATTTTGTACCAAAATGGACTAAATTATCATTACGTGAAAATCCTGAAAACTATTAGTTTAATCAATTTATACAAACATAATAAAAAATACATAACTATAACTATATTGATAATAGATCTATAGACCAATAAATAAAATCTTGTTATATAGCATCCCATATAAAATTTGAAACGAAATAATCACTATAACTATCATCTAATGAAAGAGTACTTATTTTATTTGATTGTTTATTAAGTATTACAACTTCATCATTAACAATTCTTACACCTGTAGCATTATATAATTTAAAAATTAAATTATTTGGGGTATTTGAATTTTGAGGTGTTTGAAATTGTGAAATTGTTGAATGAAGTGAATTGAGCCTTTTCAAATTATCATTATAAGATAATTTTAATGAATTAATTTGCATATTAAGTGAAGTTATTGAACGAGCTGTATTGAAAATTTGATTTTCAAGTTTTTTCAGATCATGACGAGTTTGCTTTGTTTGTTGACTTGAAGTAATTGATTTAATTGAAGCTGCAATATTTTCATTTTGTCTAGTAAGTGAATCAATTGATAATTGTAATGAAGTTAAAGAATCATTGTGAAGTGCTTGTAAACGTAAAATTCTTTGAGATATTGCATCAATATATGATAGATCATTAAGATCTAATAAAGATGCAGTTTCAGCTATTGATGACATTGTCTTAGGTGGATGTATATATCGTCACCTCTCTAAAAGACATGTAAATATAGAGGGTGTTTACTCATATAATAAATATACTTATGTAATACTACTTACTGATAGTGCGAAAAAGAAAGAAAAAAGATTTTATTATGTAATATAAAAATTGAATTCTATAAGTGACACCATTTTATTTATTCATTTTCATTTAGTTTATTAAATAATACAATACAATAAGATATGGGGTGGTTAGATGATAGTAATCCAAAGGAGAGAATTAATGGACTTCCATCATGGGTTTTAACACCTGCTGAGGAAAAAAAAGTTATTGAAAGATTTCAAATTGCAGTTTGGGAAGCTTGTGATCCATATGTACGTGAATTTAAGAAATGTGAAGCAAATACAGGTTTTGGAGTTTTATTTAAATGTAAGAAAGAAGGTGATGCAATGAGGGAATGTGTTCAACGTCACAAGGACCATAAATATGTTGATGAAGTGCGTGACGCTTTTATTAGGGAGAAACAAGAGAGACTTAAGGAGGGGAAACAGTAGTGTGAGTGAGAGTATAACTATACTACTATGATAAGGGACTGGTTGTACATTTAATGCTTGCCCTTATCTATCTTATCTTAACACATATAAATATACAGAGAGACCCTTGTAAATATAACAATTATACTCTTATCGTAATACAATACTTTTTTTACTTTTATTGTCACTTAACAAAGCAATAACACAAATACTTTAAACAATGTCATCATTTCTTGATCGTTGGCTAGCTCGAGACCGTAAGAAAACACACAATAATGCATTATACGGTGCAAATACTGGATCATCATATTCTAAACCTATGTACTCATCATCTCATGGTCCATTTGAGAAAGAATACAACTCTCCCTATGATCCACTGAAGGAGAAGACAACACCAAATTTAACAAATACACCTTGGAGATACTACCGACGCGACTCTGCAGGCTCAGCAACTTCAACAGATTCAAATGGGTCAACTGGCTCAGCTTGAATAAATTATTAAATTGGGAAAACGCCTCCTCTCTACTCCCCTTTTTTATATACCCTACTTCTTCTTTTACTCTTTTCTTTGCAATGATTATATATAACATTTAACATAACATAACATAACTAATACAATAGTATACTATGGATATACCTCCTCGAATATTACTTACTGCTCCAACAGATCGAAGTGGTTCGATCTCTTTAAGGAGTCGTAATAACAGTAACGTTTCAAATATTTCATCTTCATTTAGTAATAATAGTAGTAATGATGCTTTGAATATTAATAATAGTATCAATACTAATTTAAATAGTTCTGATGATGATGATGATGATTTCCATGATGATTTATCTTTATGGATGCCAACAAATGATGATAATCATAGTTCAAATGCAGGTTCAATTTCAAATAATTCATCAGCTGAATTTTCAAATACGTCATTATCAAATCCTGATGCTGTATCACTTCTATTAATACCAAATGATTCAAATAATACCTCTAATAATACAACATATGATAATAATAGTAATAATAATAATAATCAAAATCTATCATCCTCATCATCGAACACTGATAGCCCCTATATTTCTCCATCTTCAAATCAACCTCAATTCGACAGAAATAAATTATTGTTAGGGAAAACTCTTAATTTTTTCACTCCAAAGTCAAAATTAAGACTATTTTGTCATAAAGTTTTATCACTTAAATATACCCATATATTCTTAACAATTCTTTTACTTATTCAAATAGGTCTATTATCTTATCAACATTGGAAATTTGAAAATGGTTACGTTTTTGCTAAAGGTTATAATTGGGTAGATTGGATTTTGGTGGTTTTTTACATTGTTTATACAGTTGAAATGTTCATGAAAATAATTGCTTATGGTTTATTCAAATTTCCTAAAGATATTCCAGATGATTTATTAGAGGAATTATCAGGTAAATCATCAAATATTGATCCAAATATTGATATTATTGATGATTATTTTTCAGATTCAAGTGATTCAATTGATGTAACATCTGTTATTATACCAAATATTCCATTCATTAATTCAAATAATGATACAAGTTCAGAACCAAGTACTTTAAAAAACTCTATATTGAACATGATACCTAACAGAAGGAAACATAAAATTTCCCATTATTTAATACCCCCTTATTTACGAACTGATTGGAATAGATTAGATTTTGTTTCAATAATCTCTTTTTGGATATCGTTCTTTATCGCATTCAAATTTGCAGATTCAGCTAAAGCTCAAATTTTTAGATCTTTAATGTGTTTACGAATATTACACATTTTATCAATGTCATCATTTTCAAGAAGAATTTTAGCTAGTCTCAAAAATGCTGCTTATCAATCAAAGGATATTTGGATTTTTTTAATTTGTTTTTGGATCTTATTATCAATTATTGGTGTTGAATCATTTAAATCTTCATTTAGACGTCAATGTGTTTGGGAAAATCCAAATAACTCAACAGATACTTTCCTAAATGAATTTCAGTTTTGTGGTTCTTGGTTAGATGAAAATAAAAATTCAATGCCTTATATATTACCAAATGGTGAATCTTCATTAACTACTAAAGGTTATACTTGTCCAGTTAATTCAAAATGTATTTCCGGAGAGAATCCTTATAATGGTAAAGTTTCGTTTGATAATATCGTTCAATCAATGCAATCTGTTTTCGTTATTATTTCAGCAAATACTTTCACAGATATAATGTATTATACAATGGATAGTGATTCAATGGCAGCTGCTTTGTTTTACATTATTTCAATATTTATTTTAGTTGTTTGGTTACTTAATTTATTTATCGCCGTTATTATCCACTCTTATAAAAAAGATCTTCAATCTAAAAAAAATAGCTTTCTCCACAAATATAAAACCAAGTATGAAGAATTTGTTAATAATTCTAAATATTCAAAACATTTACTCAAATTTGAGGTTATATCAGTTACCCTCATCATTGTTTGGTTTTGTTATAGTTGTACCAAAACTAGACAAAATGGTGTTTTATCCAGCTCCTACTATACTGCAGATTTAATTGTTTCTTCATTGTTATTGTTGGAAATTGTTGTCAGGTTCACATTTTTTGTTATTGAAAAAAATCCACAGATATTTTTTTACTCAATTTTTAACTTAACTGACTTATTCATTGCCATCTTCTCATTTATATTGTCATTACCTCCTGTTTATAAATCATTATCATCAATTAATAATGGATGGCTTTCAATTTTTGGTATTCTGAGATTTTATAGAGTTATTCATTTTATTAAACCATTGAGAAATGCTTGGATGTTAGCTTTGAAAAAATTCAAACCTTTTATGCAACTTGTTGTATTTGGGATGGTTTTATTATACCTCGTTAGTATTATACTTGCAAGATTAGTGGAAGGTGTTGTTCCTGTTGAAGAGATGTTAGATAGTCCATGGATTATGTACAATTTACCTAACACAATTGTTTCATTATTCATTATTACAACTACTGAAAATTGGTCTGAAATTTTATATACAGTTGAATCATATTCAACCTCCACCTTCAATACAGTCTGTATTGCAACAGCATTGATTTTTTGGTTTATCCTCTCTAATACTGTTTTAATGGGTATTTTCATTGCCATCATCACTGGTAGTTTAGAATTACCAGAAACTGAAAAAAAACTAAATCAAATTAAACAATTTGTTAAATCTTGTATTGATAAAATTCAAAATAATAATAACACTGACGGTTTATTTGATTTAATGAAAAATAATTTTGATAGAAATGTTGAATCTCAACAAGCAATGTTTTTTTTAAATAAGTTGAATGAAAACTTAGTTATGAATGGATATGATAAAATTAATATCAATGATTATATCAAGAAAAGACACGTTGATAGGAAGTTTTCTAAAAGGTTTAAACTTTTTAGATATCGTTTGAGAGAGGCTTTATATATTAATGATTTAGTTATGTTTTTGAAGTCTACTAGAAATGAACTCAAATTATTATATTTGAAATTATTAGGAAGACCAATTCCAAAAGAACTAATTGACAATACTCCCCCAGTTGAATCAATACCTTTAGATCCCTTTGATAGTATAAATGAGGCATTAGATGAAGATAGTCAAGATGATATAGATAGAGAACTTCAAAATTTGAATAGTAAGAAATCAGTATTCCGGAAAGTTAGAGAATGGATTAAATCTGATCAAAATGTTGATCGTTCATTATTCATTTTTACTAATGATAATCCAATCCGTAGATTTTGTCAAATACTTACAACACCGGTGAAACCACGTATAGAAGGTAAACAACCATCACCCAAACTATTATATGTTTTCAATGTTTTTATGTTTTTGGCTTCCGTTGTAGTTGTTGTTCTTGCATGTTATGAAACACCACTATATAGAAAAGTCAATTCATTTGATGTTTTACAAAATAATTGGATGATCGTTCCTGATATTATTTTCATGGTGATTTTCACCATTGAATTTGTTATTAAAATTATTGCTGATGGTTTTGTTTTTGGTAAAAGAAGTTATTTTAAAAGTGTTTGGAATATACTTGATTTCATTGTGTTGTTATCTTTCTGGATTACTGTTTTATCAACTATTAATAATAACTATTCATCAGTTATCACATTTGGCGCTTTAAAGGCCTTGAGAGCTTTTCGTTTATTAACAATTACTAATGAATCTCAAATGGTCTTTCATTTTGCAGTTGTTTCAGCATTTTTTAAAATTTTTTCAGCAGCATTTGTTTCTCTTTCTTTACTCATACCATTTGCATTATGGGGGTTGAATATCTTTAGTCATGAATTATCTTACTGTATTGATGGTGAATCTGCTTTAGGTGATTGTGTTTTAGAATTTGAAAATGAAGTTTTTAATTGGAATGTTTTGAGTCCAAATTATATTGAAACACCTTATCTTCATTTTGACGATTTTGGCAATTCTGCTCAAACGTTATTTGAAATTTTGTCACTGGAAGGTTGGGTTGATTTATTAGGTGATGTTATGAATATCGGTGCTTATGGTGAACAACCAGATTCATTTCAATCACCAGGTAATGGTGTCTTTGTTATTATTTTTATTTTTTGTGCCACAATCTTTATTATCAATTTGTTTATTGCTATTATTATCAATAATTATACCTTACAAACAGGTACGGCATTTTTGAATAATGAACAATATGGTTGGTATGAGGTTAAGAAAGTATTGAGTAAAGTTAGACCATCAAGAAGAAGAGATGATGGTAAAATGAGTGATTTCCAAATCAAATTATCAAAGATTGTCACTGCAAAGAGAGGTAAATGGGCAAAGTTTATGAATGTTGTTCTTTTATGCCATTTTGCGGTTTTACTTTCTGAAAATTATCCTGATTCAAGTCATGGGTTAATTATTAGAAATGCATTGTATTTAGTGACAAGTTTCACCCTATTAGTTCATTCATCACTGGTTCAATATTGTTTGGGACTCAAAGTTTATTATTCAAATAAGTTTAATATTGCAACTATGATTATTTTAATTTCATCAGTTATTATGTCATGTATCTCTTTGAAATATACGTTCCAGAGCATTTTTTACAATATCTATAAAGTCTTCCTGGTTTCTTTTTTGATTTTGATCATACCTCAAAGTGATGCATTAAATCAATTGATTAAATATGGTTCTGCTAGTTTATTTTCATTGATGACATTACTGTATACATGGTTAGTTTTGTTTTTAGTTTTTGCAATTGCATTAAACCAATTGTTTGGTATGACTAAACTTGGACCTAATACCACAGGTAATTTAAATGCAAGAACTGTTACAAAAGCAATGATCATGTTATTCAGAAACAGTTTTGGTGAAGGTTGGAATTATATTGCTAGAGACTTTATGATTGAAAGTCCGAATTGTTTTGCAGGTGGATTTGGTAATAGTGATTGTGGACATCGTTCATTAGCAATGTTCTTATTCTTTGTTTGGAATATTTTATCAATGTACATCTTTTTGAATATTTTGATTTCTGTTGTTATTAACAATTTCAGTTATGTTTATCATGGATCAGGACCACATAAATTAATCACCAGAGATGAGATTAGAAAGTTCAAGAAGGCTTGGAATGAGTTAGATATTACGGGATCGGGTTTTATTTATGAGAATGATTTATTTAAGTTTTTACATTCTTTAGACGGTGTTTTATCATATCATGTTTATCCAAGTGGTTTAAGTTTAAAAAAAATTTCTGATGAAGTGTTATTCAAATTTAATGATTATAATGGTTATGATTTCAAAATTGATTTAGAGAAACTGAATGAGATCTTATCATTAATTAATTTCACAGAAATTCGTAAAAGAAGAAGAAGGTATGATAAGATGGTTTTCGAACTTCTGCAAGCTGCGACTGTTTTAAAATTTGGCGATGCTGCCCCAGTTAGAAAGATTCCATTTAAGGATGCCATTTTGATTATTGGTTATTATTCAAGATTTGACGATAGTACATGTTTAAATTTAGAAGATTTCTTAAAACATTCAACTAAGATTAGGGAAATCAATAGAGAAATCAGAAAAACCAAAGTTTTGGCAAGTATTAAAACTACATTTACAAGATTAAGATATAAATACTATGTTGATAAATGTGATATATTCAATCAGATCAGAAATGCTCCTAATGTTGTTGAAAGAGAAAAGATAAAACAAAAGTTTAGAAATAGTTTGAAAGGTGCAGATATTTCAATGGATAAGTTACTAGAAAACTTTAATAATAATAATGGTGAAGAGAATATGATGTTTGATGATAATCCATTTTTCAATAATAATTTGTACAGGGTTATGTCACAGAGTAGTAGAAATCCATTTAGTGATGTTTATGAAACTAGGAAAAGAAATAGCTTACTGAATGAGACTGAACATAGAATTGTTATTGAAGATGAAGATGATGATTCCGATAAGGAGAAGAAAAAAACACGTCAAGTCAATGAAGCTATTTATAATTACGATAATGAGGAGGAAGATGAAGAAGGCGATGATAATTTTATTAAAAGGAAACATTTATAACTTAATTTACACATTTAGAAACATTATATAGAAAAAAAAGAATATTAAAAATCTAAATAAAACCTTAAATTTATAACTGATAAATACATGATATGAAAATGATTAATAATTTTCGGTTTTCATATCAGTTAAACCAAGATCTTCATTTTCTTGTTCAGTTCTTGGATAATGTTCAATTGTCATATTTGGATCAGCATCAGGTGCATAAACATTTTGAATATAAGATGAAGATAATGGATCAATCATATGAATTGTGAATTTAGTTTTACCATCAATTGCTTTATCTAAATTATCAAAGAAAACATTCCATCTATTTTTAGTTTCAGGAGACATTGAATCTGAAGTTTGAGTATAAACTCTTGAATGTAATTCATCTCTAACTTGTCTTAATAAACCTTCAATTGTTGTAAAACGACCACCTAAAGTACCAGGAGTTAAATCTAAATTTAATTCAGGTATTGACATACCACAAGTTTCAGATTTAAGAATATCACGAGCTAAATCTTCTGGATCATCACATAGAAGTTGAATTTTTGTACCATGATCAGGAATTTCACCACCAGTTTTAACTTCATTTGATTTATAACCACAATTATCACAAACTGTTGACATAATGACAACATCTTTAAAATGTGGTATATTAACTAATTTCATATGAGTTTCACAAGGTGCATAACAACCAGAACAAGTTGCTCTAAAAGTTTCAACTTCATTTGTAAAATTTTCAATTTCAGATTTATCACTTATTATACCAGTTGATCTTGGATTATCATTTTCTAATTTTTCAGCAGTTTGTTGATGTTGAAGTTCAACTAATTTTTTAGCTTCTTCATTTTTAAGTTTTGAAATTTCTCTTTCACGTTGAGCAACTTCATCCTCTGAAATTAAACCTAATTGAACATTTTGAGCAGGTGATCTTGCATAATATGTACAACTCCATTTATGTTGAGGTTCACCTGGAACATATTCAATCCAAGAATTACCAGCTGGATCATCAACAATTAAAGTTAAAGGTAAAGTACCTTCTTCACAATTAATATATTTTTGAACTTTTTTAATAAATTCTTCAATTTTTTCATAAGTATCAGGTTGTAAAGATTTCCTTTGAGGTTGTTCAATTTTTAAATTATCAACCATTTCGGTTAATAAACCTTCAGGTGTAATTAATTGACCTCTTTGTTGAGGAATTTCAATATCCAATTCAACAAATTTACAAGTACATGAATCTGATTTAACAACTTGTCTATTAAAATCTTCTGCATTTTCAATTTTTAACATATATCTTGAACCTTTTTCTTGAACTTCTGAAGCTGGTTGAATTTCACTATTCTTAAAATGACAATGTGGACATTCAAATGACATTAAAACAATTTGTTTGAAAAATGGAATTGATGTAAGTAATAATCTTGTAACACCATCTTTACCACATCTCATACATAGGGAATCAATTTCTTGAACTGGATGACCTTGAGCATCTTCTGCACCTGTTTTTCTTAAACCTTGATCATCAACTTGTTGATTATTACTTGATTCATTATCTGCTTCAGTTGCAAGTTCACCAACTGGTTTGAAAAATTCTTCTTGAGTTTGTTGAGTTTGTTGTTGATTATTTTGTTCTTCTTGTTGTGACATTATTTTTTGCTTTTTATCGATATGATCACTTTCGTTATTTTGCATTCTCTTTCGAACAGTAAAAGAAGTGGATGATTTATGGTTAAATAAGTTAAAATTTGATTATTAATTCATGTTCCAAGTGGAAAATATTTTTTTTTCCATTTCCACTAGTTTTAGGTGGATTATTCTAGAAGATTTTAATTTAAATTTTAATTCTATTTTTAAATCCGAGATTGTCACGTGACGTGTTATCTCCGAGAGACAAAATGAAAATGAGAAAGGGGGCTCAACTATTTTTCTTTTTTCCTTCATTTTCACTTTTACTGATAAGATCAGTAAAGTCTGTTATTACGAGTTACTGTTAGAGAAAAGTTTAAGATAACAATTTTAATTTTAATTGTTTATACAATATATATTATATAGTATATAACTTCACAGACATAACATTTCAGTAAGATAAATTAAATAACATTAACATAGTTTTAAATCAATTAAAACTTCTTTGCTGGGTTAGATGGAGTGTCAGATAACTTGTCACCAACTTTTTGAGATAATGATTTATCTTCTTCTGGTTGTAATGAAGCTGCAACCTTATCATAAGCATCAGTAACTGCTTCAGTGGTCTTGTCCCATAATGATTTATCTTCTTCTGGTTTTGCAGATTCTGCAATTTTATCAGTAAAGTTCTTTCTACCTTCGTCAGACATTTTTAGTTAATTAGTTTTTTAGTTTGTTTTGTTGTTTTGGATCGATTGTTCCTGATAAAAGAAGAGAAGTAAAATAGAATGAGGAGTTGTATGTTGATATTATCATGGGAATTCATCTTTATTTATATTATTCTATTTGGGCTATGTTATGCAAGTGTAAAATGTGGCTGCTGCGAATGTACCAACCTGGGAAAGGTTTTGAAGGACATGCACCAAATTTACTGTTTAACTTTTGATAATACACAATACTACGTGTGGATTAGCAGGGATAGGTTTTGAATCCAATATATTAGGTGAAAGAACATTTCCGAACTTGTAATTTATTCCTTTTATGCTAATTTTAGATTAATTGCATGTCATTAATTCGTTATAAACTGTTATTTATCATAAGATTTACATAATGAAACACTCGGACTTAGTAAACTAACTCAATTATTCATCTAATTCACCAGCCTCTACAAGTCCCCTCTTGAAAAAGGAACGTACATTTTCATTTAATGCAGTATCAAAAGTAGATTCACCTGAACTTGTTTCTTTTCTCCAATCTGCACCATATTTAACTAATTGAAGAGCAACATCTCCATTACCTTCAGCTAATGCATGATGAATTGCTGTCATACCAAAACTATCAGTAAAATCTAATGGTGATTTACCATTTTCAACTAATATTTGAACCATTTTTTCACTACCAATAGCTGCAGCTCTATGAATTGGTAATTGATTTTTTTTATCCTTAATTCTAACATTTGCCTTTAAATCAACTATTAAAAATTTAACAATATCATAATTATTTTTACTAACTGCATAATGTAAACATGTTTGACCTGTTGATGTTTGTAAATTAATATCAGGTAATGGTATATGAGTTGCTAAAAATTTGAAAATTTGAAAATTACCTGCAGATGCTGCAATATGTAATGGATTCCAATTTGAATCATCTAAAATTTCATCTAATTCAATTTCATTTTTTTTACCTTTATAATCAACACATTGATCATATGGATTTAGTAAAACTTTAACTATATCAAAATTTTGAAATGAAACTGCCCAATGTAATGGCGTTCTACCATCTGAATCTTTAGTATTGTACAAATTTGGGTCCTCTGATAACAATTTCTTGACAATACCAATATTGCCATCACAAACTGCTCTCTGAATATCTGATGGATCTATAGACATTGTATCTGTATATATAGTATATATAACAATAAGTCCTTTACCACTATAAAGATAGACCGCTGAGCCCAGTGCTTAACACTATATAAAAATTTACAGTGGCAAATTTCATTTTTTTTTACTTACTGCGAGAAACAGCATTGTAGACTTTAATTAATGACTTTACTTAGCTAAGATTCATCTACTTTTTGCCTTTGGGTTTTAACTCTTAATATAAGCTAAACAACACAATGAATAACAACGACTGGCAAAACTTTGCAAGAGATTTGCAAAAGAGAGCAGAACAAATCTCAAAATCATCTACCGGTAGAGGTCGTAATGGTTTTAAACCACCTTCAGGTTCAGGTGCTCCAAAAGGTGCATTATTCGGTGTTGGAGGTTTATTATTACTTGGTGGTGCACTTATGGTTGCTCAAAGTTTATTATATAATGTTAATGGTGGTGAAAGAGCTGTTATATATGATAGATTAAGTGGTGTTTTACCTCAAGTTGTTGGTGAAGGTACTCATATTAAAATTCCTTTCTTACAATTCCCAACAGTTTATGATATTAGAGCAAAACCAAGAACTGTTGCTTCATTAACTGGTACAAAAGATTTACAAATGGTTAATATTTCTTGTAGAGTTTTATCAAGACCTGATGTTAATTCTTTACCAACAATTCACAGAACTTTAGGTAAAGATTATGATGAAAGAGTTTTACCTTCAATTATTAATGAAGTTTTAAAAGCTGTCGTTGCACAATTTAATGCAATTCAATTAATTACTCAAAGAGAAAAAGTTTCAAGACTTGTTAGAGAAAATTTAGTTAAAAGAGCTGCTTATTTTAACCTTTTATTAGATGATGTCTCACTTACTGCAATGACATTCTCACCAGAATTTTCAACTGCCGTTGAAGCAAAACAAATTTCTCAACAAGATGCTCAAAGAGCTTCATTCGTTGTTGATAAAGCAATTCAAGAAAAACAATATATGGTCGTTAAAGCTCAAGGTGAAGCGAAATCTGCTGAATTAATTGGTGATGCAATTAAAAGATCAAAAGATTATGTTGAATTAAAGAGATTAGAAACTGCTAAAGATATTGCTGAAATTCTGTCAAAATCTCCAAATAGAGTTTACTTAGATAATGAAGCATTATTATTAAACACTATCACTGATTCAAGATCAAAGAAATAAGAATATATCTGTTATTTTTATAATTATTTAAAATTTTTCTGTATATAAAAAAAGACGAAACAAAACATTAAATCATATTTAATTTAATGAAGATATTTCAATTGGAATCAAAATCGGATTTTTATTTTTAAAAATGTTTATAAAAATTTTCATAATGTAGAGGAGAGTAGTAAAAAGTAAAGAGTTAAAGTAAAATGTAGACATGTTTAGTTAAAATATTCTAAAACATGAAAGGATTTAAAAATGCAAATTTATTATTGTTTTAATTATATTTAATTAAATTAAATTAAATTATTATAGTGACAAGATGAGAAGTGAACATTTAAGCAATGACTAAACTTAAAGTTGCATTAGCTGTAACTGCGCCATTAGATTTAGTATTTAACCATTTTAAATATTCAATAACTTTGGCTTTAAGTTCATCAGTTGCGAATTGATTTAATCTTTCAATATTTTCTTCTCTACCAAGTGTACTTTCAGCAATTAATTTATCCTTTTCAGCTTCTTTAATAAATACACCTTCAAAATAATTAACAATTAATGGAATATTTGCATTCATCCATGCATTTTCATTTGTTGATAATTTAATAATTAATTCAAAAATTGGTGTATTTTCTTCAAAACCAGTTTCTAATGGTAAATGTTCGAATAATGCAGGTAAAATTGCATCAACTGGAACTGCATTTTCATGTTTTAATGTCATACGAGCAACACAACCACATGCATTTGCAAAAGTTCTATTAATGGTTTCAACAGTTTCATCATCACCATCTTCATTCTTTAATGCTTCTTTATCAGCTTTATTTAATAATTTAGATAATGACGCTAAAATAGTTGGATAAGCAGATGATGCATCAAAATTTGCAAATTCAATTGCAATACCAACACCATATGCTGCATTACCACGAACTTCACTTGATTTATCATTTGTTAATTTATTAACAAATATTTCTAATAATTCTTGTGAATATGGATTATTATTTTTCATACCATTGGTAATTTCAGCTAAACAACCTAATGTTGAAACACGCTTATTCTTAGATTTTGAATTAATTTGTGTATAAATTAAATCTTTAAATTCTGCAAAAATTGTTGGGAATTCTGCATTAATCGCAGTTGATAAAGAAATTAAAACTTCCAGTGCTGAATCATAGACAACGGCATCAGTTTCATTAGTATCTTCATCTTCTGGCATATCTTCATCCTTTTCTTGACATGGATGTGAATTACGTAAAATTAAAGTAGTTTGTTCTAATAAAGTTGTTAAAGATTTTGAATCTTTTTCATCAATAACTGCTATTTTACCCATTGATTTTGCATATTCATAGAATGAATCAAGACATGTAATAATAACATTAACATCAACTTCATCAATCATCAATTCTGCAGTGTTTTCTCTAACATTTTGAATTAAGGTTGAAACAGTTTCAGTATTACCGAAAACATCATACATTGATTTAGTAATTTTCCATAAAATTGAGATACAACTTGCACCAATTGAGAATGATTCAGAAATTTGTTGAATTAAAATAGTAAAAGTTGATTCAACGAATGGTGCAAAAGCTTCTTTAGTACCAACTGCTAAATCACCTAATGCAACTAATGCAACTTCCTTTTCAGTTGCAATACCTGAAGCAAAATTTAAGTTTTCAGCTAATGCATCTTCTTCAGCATCATCATCCATGTTCATTTGGAATTCATCTTGTTCTAAACATTTTTGAATTTCAGGTATAATTTTTGGTAAGAATGAAGAGAATTGTTCACCATAAACTTTAGCCATATTTGAAATAAATGCGAAACCTGATTCTCTTAATCTTGAATTATCAGATTGAATTGCAGAATATGATGCATTCATTAAAGGTTCTGCATAAGGACCGAAAGCATCACTACCAACAGCTCTTGCCATTGATGAAATATTTTCAAAAGTTTGAGCACGTAATTCAATATCATCTTCTGACATACCTTCAATATCATTCATATTAGCAATGAATTTTTCTAATAATTGAATTGAATTTTGGAAATATGGAATGAAATATTTACCTGATGCATAAGCAACTGAACCAATTGCTGAAACAATTGCTGATTTTAATGATGATGATTGAGCAGAATCTAACATATGGAATAATTTGTTCATTAATGGTTCGATATAGTTTTTGATTGCATCTGAAGCCATATATTCAATTAAGGTATCTAAAGCATAAGTTGCATATTTATAAACTAAGATTTTATCAGTTGAATCAATGATAGTAATAATTGGTTGCATTAAAACTTCATAATGTTCAGCAACTGCATCCTTTAATGATTCACCTAAGATAGCTAAACATTTTAATGAAGCAGCTTTAACAATAATTGATTGATCATTTAAACCAGCAGAAATCATTTGAATAATTTTTGGTAATTGAACACTTAAATAATCTGGACCACCTTCAACACATGCTGAGATTGCTAACAAACTTGCTCTTCTTTCAAAAGGATTTGAGGAAGCTAATAAAGCAGGTGCAGCTTCTAAAACAGGTTGAATAACTTGATTTGGAGGTAATTCATAAGCTAAGATATTTAATAATCTAATTGCTAAAGCATTTGGTTCTTCTTCTTCATTTTCATTTTCTTCAGATTCAGTATTCAATTGATCTTCAACAGAATCATCTTCTTCACCTGCAATACGTAAAGCAGTTTGAGATAATTGTTGACCTAATTGAGCTTGAGAGATCTTTGACTTTCTGTATGAGACACATTGAGTTAAGTTAGATAAAGCATAACATCTAATTTGAGGTTCAACATCATTATTAAGAGAAGTTTCAATCATAAATTGAATAATATTGAGGAAGTTGTTACCTAATAATTGCATATCTAACATAACGATATAGTTGAAAGCAGTAAATAATTCTTTAGTTTTATCTGAATCATCGAAATTAAGTGAGTTTTTCAAAACTTGTAACATACTTGGAATTAATGAAGAGAAAGGACCCGCTAAAGATTTTAATAGAGTTTCATCTTCATCAATTGCACTTGATAAAGCTTCTAAACAAAGAACTGTATTAATTTGAACAACTGGAGATTCATTATCTTGTAAAGTAGTTGCAAATAATTCTAAAAAGGAAGCGCTATGATCAGCCCATGATAAAGGTAATTGTTCTAAGATACAATATAAGATAAAAGTTGCAGTTTCTCTAGTTTGTTTATTTGAATCAGTTGCAGCGGAGACTAAAGAATTTAAAAGGTTTGACCATTGATTATTTTCAATATCAATATAAGCAATATCAGCAATTAATCTTGAAGTTGAATGTCTAATATCTTGTTTTGGATAAGTGAAAGCAAATGGTAAAATTGAATCTCTAATTGATTGTTGAATTGAATCATCTAATTCATCCCAATATTTTTGAACTAATTTTTTAGCTTCAACTGCAGCTAATTTTTTAACACCATCATTTTGAGAAGTTTGTAAAATTTGAATTAATGAAGGTAAAGAAACTGTTTTATTAAAGAATTCATTCTTTAAATGTTGAGTTGCTTGTTTAATTGCTTCATTATCAGGTAATAATACCATTGATAAAGTATTTTCCAATGATTGAACAAATTGTTGATCCATGATGATTGGTGTTTTACAGACTTGTTTCAGTGATCAAAGAGGAAGTCCAAAAGCCTTAAAAACAAAAGCCAGAAGACTAATCAAAGCAAAATAAAAAGAAATCTAAACATTCCTAAAAGTAAATAAAATTAACAAATTATTCAAATAAATTCCAATTTGAAAGGGAAACAAAAAAAAATTTTTTTTCTCCAAAAAAAATCAAAAATTCAAAAAATTTAAAAAATAATGTTTTCTTATAGTAAATAATCTTCACAGTCGCATCGACGCAGTGGAGCTTACTTTTCAATTAACCGTTACATGAATATTTGACAATAGGTTAAGAGGGAAGTTTAAGTATATTGGATTTTCGTAGTTTATTACTTATATATCGGTAATTATGTCTTCTAGAGCTCTATATCAACTCTACAATGTTGCCGCTGGCTCCACAAAGGTTTTCAAACAATCATTGGAAGCTGTAACTGAAAATTGTACTATTTTACAATCAATTAGAGGTAATGATCAATTATATAATGAAGCTAAAAATGTTTCTGAACAAGCAAGGGCAAATGCTGCAAAGAGAGAATTTAATTCTGATAATATTAAACCATTGGCACATCATTTAGGTGAAAACGGTGAATCTGAAGTTGATATCTTCAAATTAGCAAAGGATAAATCAAATAAAGCTCGTCATAATAGTAACAAACAAACTCAAAATCAAAATCAAAATCAAAATCCCAATCGCACGCAAAAACGTGAGTTTCATACATCAAGAAGATTAAATAAAGAAAATGACAATAACAATAACAATAATAACAATGATATAAAAACTGCTACAGTTATTGGAGAAAAAGCTGAAAATGGAATTAAATTAACTCAAGCTCCAATACCTTCATCAAGATTAGGTAGATTATTTCATTATGGTACATTAGCTGCATCAATGGGTGCTCATGTTCTGAAAGATAGTGCAACTCATTATGCTAAAACTGGTAAAGTACCAGAAATGAAATCCCTCTTATTATCACCACGTAATATTGAATTAATGGCTAGAAAATTCTCTCAAATGCGTGGAGCTGCTCTTAAAGTTGGTCAAATGTTATCCTTCCAAGATAATTCAATTTTACCACCTGATATTCAAAAAATTTTATTAAGAGTTCAAAATAATGCTCATTATATGCCTGCTGATCAATTAGAGAAAACAATTTCATTTGAATTAGGTGATAATTGGAGATCAAGATTATTTGCTAGTTTTGATGATATACCAATTGCAGCTGCTTCAATTGGTCAAGTTCATACTGCTGTAACTAAAAAGGAATTAGATCAAGTTGTTGTTAAAGTTCAATATCCTGGTGTTGCAGATTCAATTGATTCAGATTTAGATAATATTTTAACTTTATTAACTTCAACAAAACTTTTACCACCTGGTATGTTTCTGGAAAAATCAATTGCAAATGCAAGAGTTGAATTAAAATGGGAATGTGATTATATTAGAGAAGCAACTAATGTTGTAAGATATAAGGAAATGTTACAAAATGAACCAGTTTTCGAAGTTCCAAAAATTTATCATGATTTATCAGATGAACATGTTTTAACAATGCAAAGAATGAAAGGTATAGAAATTGCAAAAGGTAATTGGTCACAAGAAATTAAAAATAAAATTTCAGCTGAAATTATGAGATTAACTTTAATGGAAATTTATAAATTTAGATTTATGCAAACTGATCCAAATTGGGCAAATTTCCTTTATAATGCAGAAACTGATAAAATTGAATTATTAGATTTTGGTGCTTGTCGTGAATTTGATAAATCATTTACAATTCCATATACAAATACTTTACGTGCAGCTATAAAGGAAGATCGTGAAGCTGCTAAAAAATATTCAATTGAATTAGGATTTTTAACAGGTTTAGAATCTGATGCAATGACTGAAGCTCATATTGATTCAATTATGGTTTTAGGTGAACCATTTAGAGAAGCTGATAATGATGGTTTATACGATTTTGAATCTCAAACAATTACTGATAGAGTTCGTACAAATATTAAATTAATGTTAAATGAAAGATTAACTCCACCTCCAGAGGAAACTTATTCATTACATAGAAAATTAAGTGGTGCATATTTATTATGTGCTAGAATGAAAGCAAAAATCCCATCAAAGAAAATCTTCCATGAAGTAATTGGCCTCGATTATGAATAATTTACATGTAAATAGTATAGTATATATAATATAAAATAGATAAATCTTATTTTAATTCTAATGTCTCTTCATCTAACTTACCAAACAAATTTACAATTTCTTTCATCATTTTAGTTAATTCATAAACAATTGAATTAGTTACTAAACAATATGAATAAAATAACACAAAATCAGCATTTTCAATACCAGTATTTTTACCAATTTCCCTTCTTGATTCAACAGTTCGTCTAACATCAGATAATTTTGTTAATAATTTATCCATTGCAATTTCAGTTGATGTTTCATCAGTTGCCATTGGTAAACCAATTTTTAATGCAGAAGCAAGCATATAAAATATTAAGAAAACTCTATTTTGTAATTCATTTGTTTCATTAAATAAATTATCCAAAACAATTGATTCAATTGGATTTAATGATGTATCAAAATCAACAATCGAATTAATATTTTCAAATGCATCAAGTATACCCTCTGTGCCATCCATTAATTTATTATAACTTTCAATTGGGAATGGACCCTTTAATCTGATTTCCATTGGTGCTTGTTTTAATAATAATCTTAATTCGTTCATTATAATATGACATTCATTAATACCTCTTAAACCTTCTAATCTATCATGATTATATTCATCTAATGATTTTTTCAAAGCACCCCTTTTCCAAATTATACCCATACGTAACCATAAAACTGATAATCCATTCTTTAATCTACCTCTTGCAGATACTGGGAATAATGTTAATGTAATTAATAATGCCCAAATAACACCTGTTGTAACACCTAAATAACGATGAAATGCAATTTCCCAAATAATTGGATTTTCACCACCTTCCCAATCATCATCATCATTATTATAATTATTAAATGGTATATTATTAATTGACATTGTATATGAATAAAGTACTGTTAAATTATATGTAAGTAAAATAAATCTACCAAATGCATTACTTGATTTCCAATTTAAAATTATATTGAAGCAAGGAATTGAGACAATAAAACCGAAAATTGCCATAAATATAACATGTGGATAAAATAATGTCCAAATCATATAAGCTATAAAAGCACCTAGGAAAGTACCAATAAATCTCCATTTAATTGTCATTGCTGTACCACCTAATGATTTATTCATTATAATACAAAATGTAACTAATGCCCATTCACCTCTCCATTCATTGAAAATATGTCTAGTTGAATCTAAAAATGCTAATGAAGAAAGTATGAAAGCACCTAATCCAACACGGAAACCAAATTGGAAATCTACACCTCTTGTAAATTTTGTTAATTTCCAAATTTTATAACTAAAAGTTTCATTTTTCAGGTTTTGTAAATCAATATCAATCAATTGATTTCTTTCATTATCTAATATTTTTTCTTTATTAATTTTCCAAATTTTAAGGAAATTAAATGATTTTGTTGGTGATTCGTTATAATAAAGTAATGATGTTGTAACATTTAGGAAAATTTCTAATTCTGATGATATTTGAGTAACTGAAAATGCAAAATTAGCGCATGTTGCAGCAACTTCTTCTTGATTAATCTTTTCTTCAATATTATAATTTTTATGGAAAATGGTTTGTTTATATAAACTATCGATTGCTTTCCTTTGATGATCATCATATAACTCTTTTGCCTTTTTCAAACTTTCAACATATTGTATAACTATGGGATCTATTTGACCATTTTTAAAAGTTTTATCCTTTAAAATTTCATTCATTGTGAAAACAAAAGATTTTGTACTTGGAGCAAGATGGAAAAGGAATAATCCAATTAATTCTTCCGAGTTTTCTACAATTTCAGAATCTATATCAATATTTGAATCATCAGAGATTATATTTTCATTATCATTACTATCAGCACTAGGTTCTGGTGAATTTTTTGTAGATAATTCATGAATATCCTCTAATCCAATCATTTCCCATTTAAATTCAACAGCTCTACGTAAACCACCTAAATCAGCAACCAATCTTTTCTCTGAATCAACTAATTGTTTGAGTAATGTATATTTTTTTTCATTACCCATTACAAAACATTCAAACATTGTTTCCTCCAAAAAAGAATCTAATTTACTTAATTTACTTTTCAATAATTTAAATTTCTTGGAAATTTCTAATCTTTGACCTTTGATATCATTTATTTGACAATCATTTGATATGAAAATATTTGATAAATCATTTAAAATTTCTCCTATTAGTATCTTGATTTCAATAATTGAATTAATTAACTTTTCATTTGCCCATTGTTTCCAAATTGTAAAACATATAGTAACTGATATAATACAACCACAAATAACACAACTTATAATACTTCTAATTTTTTCCCAAGGAATTTCAATATCTGATGAATTATCATTTGTATCTAATAATCTTGAATAAACTTTAATAACTGAAGAAATAATTAAAATGGCAGCTAATGAACAAGCAGTATTAAATGTCTGTTTACATACACGATGTTTCCAAAAAGATATTAAACCTAATGAAGTACAACAAATAATTAAAGTTGTTAATATAACAAATGGTGATTTAATATTAGTTGAATGAAATAATAATTCATTGTCGATAACAAAAGAAATTAAGTTAAAAGTTAATAAACTAATACCAATACCGAAAAATAATGAAAATGATACAAACATTAAAGCTTGTAACATTGAACCAACAGTTCTTGAAGGATGGAAATAAACGACAACAGTACAAGTTAAATGTTTTGAATCTGACGACCCTAACATATTTGAAATAGTAGGTGAATAAACAAATAATGAAGCAATAAAATAAGCAATTGCAGCTTTAAAGATTGATGTAGTGAATAATGATTTTAAATAATTGAAGAATTCATTTGATAATAATAATTGTGATTGTGATTGTGATGGTGGTGTACTAGGATTGGATATTAAAGGAGTTGATTCAGATGGTGATTGATTATTTTCTTTATTATCTTTATCCCAAGAGGAATAAGTTCTTTGAATCTTTTCACCAGTTTTCGGTAAAATTATTGAACTTTTCCTATGTGGAGATATTATAAATGAAGATTGAGATTTTGCTCTATAAAGATGATTTCTAGTGGGTAAAATATTTGGATCAAAAGAATTTGGATCAACAATTGAAGTTACTGTAAAATCAGCATAATCCTCTGCCTCTGAAATATTTGCAGATGATTGATTAGTTGCATTGGACATGTAGATTGTAGAAAAGAGATGTTTATTTTAAGTATGAAACATGCATGAAATAATAATTTTTTTGTTATGGATATTTTCAAGGGGAAAGTAATATTTTCTTATCTAAGATATTACGTAAATGTTTTATTGGGGGTTTAGTATAGTGGTTTATATACAATGATTAATTATGATGTGTTTTATTGTTTAATAGTGGATTAAATGACTGTTAATGGTTCATAGAGTGTTATTGGGGGTATTTAAAGGGTTTTTACAAAAGTGTGGCTTTTTTTATAAAATATATCATTGTAGGTTTGAAAATATTAAAAATATTTACCTTAAGCTAAAAATTGGAGAAATGAAAAATTGTTATTTTAGCAAATTCTTTAGTAAATATTACTGCAATAACAGATGATAAGCAATATGTAAGTTAAATAACTGTAATTATCACCATATGAAAGCCAAAATAGTTCCATTTAGAAAAATAAAAAATTTTCCCTACTAGTCGGGTTATTGAAAAACTTTAAAATCTTTCTAATTTTTAAATAGCTTAGCGAATATCACAATTTTAAGAACATCAATTCAAATCTTCACATCGTAATACAACAATATTAGACAATATGCGCTCACCCAATAAATTAAATTGTAATTTTAATTAATAAGGAACTAAGTAAAGTTGTTTCTTTTAACGAACAAACAATCAAACATGGAGACAAGTAGATTAAAGGCGATTGCACCTGAACCAATTCCAGGTATACCAATTTCATTACCAAATAATTCATCAAATTCTCGATCATTTTTAAATAAAAGTATAAATTTTTTACAAAAAATTCAACAATATTCAACAATACCATTTTTATGTTTTTCAAGTATTCATTTATTTAGTGTTGTTATAACACCAGCAATTTTCGGTATTGAAACAGGTAATGATATGATTGGACTTGGTAGAGAAATATATCAAATACCAATTATTGAAATTGGTATATTAATTAGTACATGTTTACATGTAATTAGTGGTATTACAGTTAATTTATTGAAAAGATATCAAAATTATTGTAAATATGGTAAAAGTAATAAAAAAGTTAAAATTGAGAAGAGAAGAGTTATTGAGAATAGTGAAGATATTGAAGTTAAAGATATTGATGAAGGATTAGGTGGTATTAGTTCAATTATTGGAGTTGGATCAAGGAAATCAATTACAAGTAGATTATTTGGATTAAGTCCATTATCATTTTCAGGATATATATTATTAATATTATTGATTGGACATGTATATTATGAAAGATTTTTACCATTAAAAATTGATGGAGATAGTTCATTAATTGATTTAGGGTATGTTGGATATGCAATTCAGAAAACATTTTGGAAAACATTTACAGGATTAAATGCATTAATAATAACGGGATCATATCATATGTCAGTTGGAGTTAATAGATATTTGAAAAGATTTTCATTAAAGCAACGTAGACGTACATATATTTTCCTTATAAGTATTGCAATTTTAGGATTTATTTCACTTTTAAGAATTAGCAAAATTAAAAATTTAAATTCAACGGTGGCTCGTTTTAATTTATATAAATGATTACATAATCATAATAAAATGATTATGTAATACAAATAATAAAAATTGCGGGGGGTGGAGAAAAGGAGGAGTTATGCCGAGAATACAATATTATTTAAAGATAAGAAAGGGCCCCTCAATCCTTAAACTTATTTTTAATATTATGACTGTTTTAATGAAATTTTTTATTTAATTTTATGTATTTACTTTTATTAAATACCACTTCTTTCTTCTGGTTTATTTAATATAATATTCTATCTTGAATATATCCCATACTAACACTCATACAATGGATAATTTATTTGATAAGTATAGTAAATTTTATCCTGATTCATCTTCGGAGAAAGTCCTAAAACAACCCGATTTCTCAAATTTACTTTCTTCTGACCTTTTCAAACATAATGAATTCGTTTATTTATCAAAAATTGCTTCTTCCGTTTCCTTAGATATATTTCATATACTGTTCATGTTATCAGATATTGATCATAAAGGTTATTTGAAAAAAGATGAATTTAATAAATTTACAAATCAAATTTTATTACCTAAGAATAATTTGAAAAATTCAGATTTAGATAGTGATATTAATAAAGTTTTATTCCTAATTTGTAAATTATACAATGATCCAAATTATACTACAAATTCAAATATTTATTCATTAAATTTCTCAATACCAAATTCTTCATTCTTATCTTTTGTCGAAAATTATAACCCTCAAGATTTACCATTCTTTAAATCCTTACTCAATGATGAATCTATTAATAATAATAATAATAATAATTTAATAGATTTTAAAACTTTTGCAAAATTAATGGATAATTTACCTCAATTAAAATTTAAATCCTCTTTCAATCAATATAAAAATTCAATTGATGAAATTTCACCTGCTCAATTAACTGATATAGCTCAAAATATCTTTTATAATAAATTATCTCCCTCAATTGCAAATCATTTTAAACAATTTGCTTATTATAAATATGGTGATTCAATAAATTATAATGATTCACTTAAATTAATCAAATTATTAAGAGATTTACCAAAATTAAATTATTTAACTTATGAAAAATTATCTTCAAATGATTCAAAATTTTATTTAACTTCAAATTCTCTTTATAATTATATCCAAAATTCATCCTCAATTAATTCATCAAATCATAATATCACTAATGATGAAGTTTTACTTTATTTCAATTGGAATAGATTTACTAATGATCATTTGAAGAAAAATCCTTCAATTGATCCATCGGAATTATTAGCAATACTGACAGATGATATGGTTATACCAAATGATTTAAATTCTCCAATTACTGCTACCACCACCAATAATAGTAATTTCTTACATATTTTTAAATCAGTTCATTCATTTATCTTAGGTTCATTAGCTGGTATGATAGGTTCAGCAATTGTTTATCCAGTTGATATAATTAAAACTAGAATGCAAAATCAAAAGGGTAATTCACTTTATTCTTCTTATACTAGTTGTTTTACAAAATTAGTTAAAAATGAAGGTATTTTAGGTCTGTATTCAGGTTTATTACCACAAATTATTGGTGTTGCACCTGAAAAAGCAATCAAATTAACTCTGAATGATTTAATTAGAAATATTGGTTGTAAAAATTCTCCAAATGGTGATATAACTTTACCTTGGGAAATTTTAGCTGGTTCAACTGCAGGTTTTTTCCAAGTTGCAATTACAAATCCTTTAGAAGTTACTAAAATTAGACTGCAAACTCAAGGTGAATTAATTCAACAAATGAAAATTTCCAACAATGGAACTTCAATTATACCTAAAAATGCTTTACAAATTGTAATGGAATTAGGTCCAAAAGGTTTATATCGTGGTGTTGCAGCTTGTTTATTAAGAGATATACCTTTCTCATCAATTTATTTCCCAACTTATGCAAATATCAAGAAAAGATTATTCAATTTAGATCCTGGTAAACCTGGTAAAAGATCAAATTTAGATCCTCATGAATTACTTATTTCTGGTGCATTAGCTGGTATGCCTGCAGCTTTTTTAACAACTCCTTGTGATGTTATTAAAACTAGAATTCAATCAAAACCAATTAGTGGTATTAAACCTTATAAAGGTATTTTACCAACTTTTAAAAGAATTTTAACAGAGGAAGGTATTAGAGCTTTCTTTAAAGGTGGTGTTGCTAGAGTTTGTAAATCATCTCCTCAATTTGGTTTTACTTTAGCTGCTTATGAAATGTTTCAAAAAACTTTACCATTAAGTATGTTTTATGAAACTAATAATAATAGTTCACCAGAAAGTAAGTCATCTTCTAATCCAAATCCTTTATCATTATCAAATGAATCTAAAAGATTTAAATTATCATCATCTGCTTCATCTGCTGATTTAAATCCAACATTACTTGCATTAACTAATTATTGTAAGTCATTAGAAGATATTGAAAATAAAAAAAATAAAAAATAAATTCCCATAATTGATAAATTCATGTCCTCTATTATTATGTTATGTTTTGTTATGTTTTGTTATGTTATGTATCATTACCTGTTATTTAGTTATACTTTTTTCTTTTTTTTTATAGATTATTTAAAAATCATTTCATCAATAACGAAATTTGAATTACATACAAATTTATTAAATTCTTCCCTTTTGAAAATATAATTACCAACTTGTTTACCATTTTCAACAATAAAACATGAATGAAATAACATGTATAATGCTTTCAATCTTGATCTTTCACGAGCTTTTTCATTCTTATCCTTAACTTCTTGTGTAAGAAGGAAATCTTCACAAACATCATTGTATTCTAATGAATCATCAATTTCCCAATTTTTAACTTTATCACTTTTTAAAATATTTGGATATGCACGGATATATTTATCTAAATTATCCTTATTTATTTCATATTTATAAATTGGTGATATATTATTATTCTGAAAATTAATATCTACATTTTGAACTGGCGTGATTAATTTAACACCATTTTCATCAACATCCCTATCTTCTTTATTTTTATCATCATGATAGGTTTTCAATTCACTTATTTTAGTAAAGTCCTTTATAGCAATTGATCTCATATAATTTTGTTGTCTTTTATAATAATTTGAAATATGTTTCGTTAATGAATTAATTGAAACTGCTCTATTACCAATTTGTCTCTCAAATTCAGGATTTTTGATAAAATCTTCAGGATACCATGATCTATTAGCATATGGATGTGAACTTAAATTAATCTTTGGTACCTCTTTTATTATATGACTGAATATCGATTCTTTCTTCACACGTTTATTACTAATATCAAAAGAATCACCATCTTCTTCATCCTCATTATCACTATTATTACTGAAAAGTATTCGTTTTGTACTTGCTTCTGATTTAATCAAAATTTCAGGTTCTTGTTGGGATTTAATTGGTGAAATATCAGTCATATCCGAATCATCTTCATTGCCATTTTCACTAATAATAGTATCTTGCGTTAGCGTTGTTTTCGTATTGCTATAATTTCTATTATTAAGTTCATTCCTCAATGAAAGTATTTCCCTTTCAAATAATTCATTCCTTTCACGTAATTTTTCATTTTCGTGTTCTAATTCTTGTAATTTCTTATTTTGAACAATTTTAGAAATCTCTACTAAATGACTGTATAACTTACTTTCATTCTCCTTAGATAACCCTAACAGATCCATCTATTTCATTATAAAAAGAAATAAACAAGTATATAAAAATTCGACAAATTAAATAAAAAACGCCAAAACTTTCATGATCTATAGATCTACACTCCTACACACACACTTAATACAAAAAAAAATTTCAAAAATTCCTGTCTACAGAGCTACAGCCACACCAAACTTTCTCCACCAATCTGATTGTCCAACCATTGTACCATCAGATAAAACTCTAATTGCATTCATCGCAGATTGTGGTTTAGATATTTCAACATCATGTCCCTTATCCTCTAATCCTTTAATAACATGACGATAAATTGGATCTTCAATAAATAGTTTAACAGGTAATAATTGATGATGAATTCTTGGATTTGCAATTACATTTGTTAAATCTTTACCTTCCATAAATGTACGTATAATACCTTGAAAAATTGCATTAGTTATTCTTGAACCTCCAGCTGCTCCAATAACCAATTGAATATTACCATTGGAATCAACTATTATTGATTGTGCAGATGATGATAGTGGTCTCTTGTATGATTGAATATAATTGAAAATTGATGGTTGTAAACCAAATGCATTTTTCGTATGTGGTAATGAGAAATCATCCATTTCATTATTCATTATAATACCAGTTATTGGATCATGAACACATGAACCGAAAAGAAGATTAACAGTTGTTGTTATAACAACTGCGTTACCAAATTCATCAACAACACTTAATGATGATGTTCCATGTGGATCATTTGGTTCAAATGCTGGATTATATGATTCCCATGGATGTGTAGTATTATCATTGATTTTACTAACAACATCATCAATAAATTCTTTTGTTAAAAATTTAGAATATCTTTGCCTTCTCTCACTTATTTGGGTATCATTAGTATTGTATATTCCAATATCACCAAGATATGAACGTGTTGATGCCATCCATTTCATAACTTCAACAATTCTATGTGCACTAGTTGCATTAATATCTGATTGAATTTCTTCATTTAAATGCATTTCATTAATGATTGATAAACCTGAAATTAATGAAAGTCCACTTGATGAACCATTTGGGGAAAATATAGTTAAATTGTCACTTGTAAAATTCTTCAGTGTAATTGCATCTTCAATGATAACATCATATTTATCAAAGTCTTCTGGAGTAATTAAACCTTCCCATTCTTGAATAGTTTCTGAAATTGAACGTGCAATATAACCCTTTGAATCATAAAATGCTAATGCACCATGTTTAGCAAGATATCTTAAAGTTTGAGCAAGTGCAGGTCTTTTAATTGTATCACCAGCTTCTAAAAGTTGATTACTATTCCCACCTTTGAATACAAAATCCCAATCTTTACGGAAATAATTAAATGCAGGTCTCTGAGTTTGTAATGCAAATGCAAATAATGGTGAAACTTCCCAACCTTGTTCCATTAATTCAGCAACTGGTAATAATAATTCTTCCCATTTAATATTACCAGAACCATGAATTTCAAATAATTTCCAAAGACCCATTAATTCACCTGGTATACCAGATGCTAAACCACCATATTTACTTTTATGTTCTCTACCTTTAAACATATCAGGATATGCATTACCTGGTGCCATTTCTCTTGCATCTATACTTATTGCACCATCTTCATCATGATGTTTTGATGTAATATATGCACCACCACCAATACCACTTGAAAACATTGTATCTATTGCACCAATACATAAACATGTTATAACAGCTGCATCAGCTGCATTACCACCTTTCCTTAAAATATCAATACCCATATTGGAACATCTCTCAGAATCAGATGCAACTATACCCTTTTTTGAATAAACTGTATGATTTGTTTCAGGATCCCATGTTGCAGCTCTAGTGAATGGTATATGAGCTGGAATATCAGGCACACGAGGAAATGGTGGTTTAGTGAATGATTTATATTGAAATGTGAAAAAAAGTACAATTACTGTACTTATCAGTAGATATTTTGAATACTGTTTCAGTATTATACTATGTCGCTGTGGAATATACATTGTTCAAAGGGTATTATATGTTTAATAAAGAGATTTTGGAAGAAAGAAAGAGTGTTATAATAATATAGAAGTTGTGTATCCTGATTGTCCAGTAGTTGATAACGATTATTAATATATTATCATATTACGTAATCTATCAATAATTACACAGTTTATTTCAGTGTTAACATTCAGTAAATTTATAAGCAAGTATTATCTAACCATTGACGGTGTTAGTAACTATAGCTATCATATATTGTTCCAATTAAATAATTCTTATAGTGAATAACCGGAGTTAATTACTTCTTTAAGGAAATATTGTCATGCAGATTCTTTGCAATTATTTCCAAAATCCATTGACGGAGTTAGTTAATCCGTATTTCCGCTATTCAGATCTTAAACAGTGAGAGTTATGATAAGGTATAAAAGAGAGACATTTACTACAATGAAAGCAAGATAAATAATGATATAAAACTGTATAACAACAAACAGAAAATCAAAATGTCTACAGTTGAACTCCCAATTGTCAATGAAACATTGAAAATTAAAGCACTTACCTATATTAACAACAAAACTCCGCTTACCATTGAAGAGATTAACATTCCCGTTCATGCAAAAGATATTGTTCAACCGGATGAATTATTAGTTGAAAATAAAGCAACTTCAATTAACCCGGTTGATTGTGTTTTTAAAGAGTTAAGTTCAATGAAGTTTGGTAAGAAACCAACTATTATAGGATGTGATTTTGCAGGTACTGTTGTTAAAGCTGGTTCAAAGACAAAATTTAAAGTAGGTGATAATGTTTATGGTTTAGTTTTTAAATCAGGAACAAGAGGTTCATGTTCCAATTATATTTTATTTAAACCAGAGGATGCTATTGCTTGTGAAATTATTCCAAAAGGTATGACTTTTGAAGAGGCAGGTTCTGCACCAACAGTTTCAGCTACTGCTTTTCAAACAGTAAGTGCTTACAAGGGTGATTTAAATGATAAAAATGTTTTAGTTTTAGGTGCTGGTACATCTGTCGGTGCATACTCAATTCAATTTGCAAAACACTATTTTAAAGCCGGTAAAGTTGTAGCAACTTGCTCTCCAAGATCTGCAGAGAAAGTGTTACAATATGGTGCAGATGTTACCATTGATTATAACAAGGGTGATAAATATAAAATTGATGAATTATTAAAGTTTGTCAAAGAAAATGGCAAATTTGATCTTATTGTTGATACAGTTAGAGATGAAAGTCCATTACCTTATTTCAATTCATTATTGAAAACATATACTGAAAAAGGTCTTTTTTCACAAGTTGGTGGTAGTTATAGTAATGATTACACAAAAGTGAGTTTATTTGGTTTTTTTCCAAGTTACAAATACATCTCTAACTGTATACAGTATAATATTGGATTATCCAAATATGAAACAATTAATCATCGTGTTGCACAATCTGAAACTTATGGAAAGGCAATGGAAACACTCTTTGAATCAGGCCAATTAAAATTCCCAATCGATTCTATTAAAGATGCTTATACTGATGGTGAAGAAGCATTTGAAAAAGTTGCTACTAGTAAAGTTAGTGGTAAGGTTGTTCTCAAATGGTGAATACATCAACACTTTATTTGTATCTATTTAGTCTTTGTATAATTCAAACACACTTTTCTATTCATTTACTATTAATGGGAGCAAATTAAGGTTAAAAGCCTTTGCACGGCTCATTTAAGTACGTCGAAAAATTGATGGAGTGAGATTCATACCCGGCGGAAACGATAAGGTTAAGTAAGCTCATCTTATTCATTACAGATACCTACTATAATACTTTACCGATCACTTAATTTTGAATGTAAAAAATTCCATGGTATAGTTTAATAACACCCCATTATGTAAGAAGTTATCTTAACTGGTATAAAGCTAAAATGTATAAGTTTGACGTATCAAATTAACTATGTCACATGTTGTTAAACCATCAAAAAAAAAATATTACAACAATAAAAGCCCTTCATTTTTGTAAATTATGCAGCTTTTAAAAGTAATAAAATATTTACAAAAGAGAATCCAAAAAATCGTCATCTTCATTAGAGGTTTCAACAAATGATTTCTTTTCCTTTTGTGTCTGCTGTCGTATATTTTGATTTTTTAATCCTCCTTTTGTATTCATTAAATTATCTAGATTAAACCCAGAAGAAGACTTAATTTCGTTTTCGTCTAAAGAGGTATCACCAACTTTTTTCAAATCAATACCTATCATTTCGTGAACTAGTTCTTCAAAATCTTCTTCTTCATCAACTTTTCTATGTATTCCACCAAGTTTTTTATCAACTAAATCTCTATAATTATCTTTCCCACGATTAGAATTGAGTTCTAAAACTTTCCCTCGTGTTGATTTACTATTTAATGAATCAACCTGTGATTTTAATTTTTGTACTTCCTTTTGATGTTTCATTATTGCTTGATTACGCAAAAATCTTTCCCTTTCCTCTTCGGTAAATTCTCTAATTTCTGGTTTATCATTATCTTTATCATCAAAGCCGAAAGCACTTTCTAAGTCTTCAAATTTCATGTTTTTAAAACTAACAGGTTCTTTTTTACCCTTAAGTAAATATTCATTATTGTTTTCATCAATGATATCACCAGTTTTCAATTTATTTGAAACAATATCTCTCATATGATTTATTCTATCTTCCTCTTCTTTTCTTTTAGCTTCAAGTTGTGCAATATATTCAGGATCTTTAAGGATTGATTCATCAATAACTGGATCTTCAAATCTCCATGAATTACTCTGATTCTTCAATTTCTTCTTTTTGTTAGTTTTCACTATAATATTCCAGTCTTCGATAGTTTCTTCACCATCTTCTCCTTCTTCATTGTCATCACTAGAATGATTATTTTCATCATCACTTGAATGATCATTTTCACTAGAACTATTTTGATGGTCTACTTTGGTATCATTAGTACAATTTCTTTTAGCCTTTTGAGCATTTTTCCTCTCAACAGCTTTTTTGGCCTTATACTTCCACTTATCGTTGTGTAAAACCATTGTTTAAAGAGAAAAAGACACCACTAAGAAATTATCCAAATCTTCGATATTAATTTCACCTGTACCAATTTGAAAAATGGTGAAGTTGGAAAATTCTAAGCGCGTCAAATCGGAGGAATAATTGTTGAGCCTTTCGGAGATTGATTATAGTTGGCTCATCGAAATATATTAATTATATTCTACAATTTTACCAATTTTCTTTATTCAATCACTTAAAATAAATAATAACTACAAAATAAATGAGATTACCAATTGTACTCTTTTTCTTATTTATAACTTTTTTATCAGTTGTTTTTGCAAAATCTGATTATTATGAAATTTTAGGAGTCAAAAGAAATGCCAACAATAAAGAAATCAAACGTGCATTTAGAATATTAAGTAAAAAATTTCATCCTGATAAAAATCCAGGTGATGAAGATGCTGAAATTAAGTATATGTACATAACTAATGCTTATGATGTTTTAATGGATCCAGAACAAAGATATATTTATAACATGTTTGGAGAAGAAGGAATTAAAGGTGGTGCAGGTTATCGTGGAAGTGGTCGTGGAAGTAGTTCAGGTAATCGTGGAAGTCGTTCAGGTAAAGGTGGTAATCGTGGAGATAATAGTGGAAGTAATTCAGGTAATAAAGATGGTCATGGTGGTGATTCAGGTAAGGGTAGCTTTTTTGGATTTGATCCAGAAAGACCACCAATATCAACAATTTTATGGTTTGTTAAACAACTTCTGTACTTCATGTCTCTTTTTCGATGATTTTAAAACTTTTTTATTTTTCTTCTGCTTTCTTTAATTTGATTATTGAATATAGAGAGTTTTTAAGTGAAACATTTTATTGCTATACCATGGTTAATACATTATTACTATGCCACAACCAAGAAGATAAGTCATTTTATAAAAACAAAATTTGTAGAGGTTATCGGTAAACCAACTACAACAAATACAAAGATGAATTAATCAAGTGATAAAAATATTAATAAAAACTGCCATGTTATTTTTTACACAAATTTTCTAATATACACAATTTAATGCCAATTATTAGAAGGAAATATAATATCTGCTGATCAATAAATTAACTGAATTATAATATATCAAAAAACACTATCAAAGGTATTAACCCAAGTAATAAGGATGTATCGATTTTGCTATGTACATGCGCATATGCAATTTTTTTAGGAGCACTTAATGACTGTAGAACTTGTATTGACATAGGTACATGGCATTACTTAAATATTCACAACACCCACCTCCCTTTAAAGTTAATATAATAATTGATTAATTCCTATAAAAAATAGAATAGATAAATAGCAAAAAAAATATATACGTAGAAGATTGTTATTAATTATTAAAGTTATACTTTTTCTTCATTAACTTCATTAGCAGCGTATTTAACAACACCACCTTTACTAACAACTGAATCAATAACTTGATATTCTTCATTATCATCTTCAATAAGAGTTGATTTATCCAAATTACTCTTTGGACCATCATAAATTTTATGTGCATAGATGTAATACCAAGCAATACATAAGAACATTGAACCATAATAAACTAATACAGTCCAATTCATTGAATCTGGAGTGTTATCTGCACCTCTATATTGTGGGAAACATAATATTGGAATCATTAAAGTAGTAAATGAGACTGCTAACCAACCTGAAATATAAGAATATCTACCTAAATTCCAAGGACCTGGTTTAAAAAATGAACGTGCATATGTAATTCTTAATAAAGTTGGAATTGTGAAAGAGATAAATGAACCAATTGCACCAACTGAAAAAATAGCATCAATTGCAACACCACCAAACATTAGTAAACATAATAAACAACCAAGGAACCAATTTAACCAAACTGCATTAACAGGAGTTTGAGTATGAGGATTAACATAACACCAATATTTAGATAATGGGAAACAATTATCTCTTGAATAAGAGAATAACACTCTTGAAGCAGCAATCATACAAGAGAAAGTCATTGTAAAAGCAAGAATAATTGCAAATGATGCAAGACATAAAACTCTTGGAGTATCTAAGATTTGTGCTAAATATGAAATATAAGGTTGACCTAAATCTGCATTAACAGCATCATCAACACTAACAATTGTATAAGCCATTGCTAATTGGAAAACAAAACCTAAAAGACCACCAACGGAAGCAGTTAAAACAATTGCTCTTGGAGTTGCAACTTGAGCATTTGAACATTCCTCTGCTAGATGGAAAGGAGAATCAAAACCTGACATTGTCCAAATAACAGCCATAAAAGACATTAAAATAGCAATTCCATCAGGCCATTCAGTTAAATTATCAATACCCCAGGCAATTTTATTTGAATTAAATTTAGATAAACCTTGTTCAACTCTATTATTACCACCTAAGACAACAATCCAAGAAATAAAAAGGAAAATTAAATTTAAAGCTGTTGAAGCACTATTAATCCAAGCAATCCATTTAGTTGGGAAAGAAGCAATAATTGCTGCAAAGAAAGTTAAACCAACAGTTAATAAATAACAATGCCAAGTTTGATAAACATAACCATCATCCATTATTTGCTTTAAAGCTAAAATCATTGCAGCACCACCATATGCAACAGAAGGAGCACCAGTAATTTGAACAAAATAATTTGACCAACCAACGATCCAAGATAATATTGCTTTATATTTTGGAGGAGCTAACATTGCAGTTGCATAATAAAGACCACCAGAAGTTGGGAAAGCAGAAGAAATTTCAGCCATTGAACAAGCAACACCCATAACACCAATCATACCAACTAAATAAGCCCAAGTAATACCAGCATTACCTGAATAAGCTAATGAATACCATAAAGTTGAAGCAATAGAAGGTAATAAACCTAAAACTGAGAAGGAAACACCAAAAGTTGTCAATAATGAGAATTCTCTCTTAAATTCTTGTTTATAACCCAGTGATAAGATAACGGCTTCATCATGATCAACCTTATGATCCATTACAATTTTTTCATGATGACCAGATAAAATTGATGTTATATTCATATCATCAACTGATATGATTGAAGTATTTGGTTTAAGTTCCATAGACGACATTGTTTGATGATTGTTTTGCAGAAACTAAGGAATGTAAAAAATATATTTATATTAATTATAGAAGAAATGTCAAATTAATGAATATACGTTAACTGTAAAGTTTAAGATGAAGGAATTTGTGTCAATATTTATAAAAATGGAAATAAAAATTTAAATTGAAGAAAAAAAAATCAAGGCAGTGAAAGATAATAATAGATTAGAGATTATAGATTATAGATAACCAAGGTAATTTAAAGTAAGGAAATATACATCTCAGATAAAGATATAAATTGGAAAGGAGTATACCGATAGATAGTGTCACTAACTATACAATATACACTCCCCTCTCTATCTGGATAAATTGAATAACTATATCATCATAATTACAAGAGATGAAAGAGAGATTTCTAATTATACTATAATCAATATGATCCTTATCTTAATAAAAACTTCGCTGATAAGCCCAATTAGGAAGGTGCAGCAGAACGGTAATAGGTTTAAGATTAGTATTGAATTGAAGGATGTATTTACCGTTATTTTATTGGTAATGCCTATTACTACAGAGTCTACGAGACTTTGAAGATATTAAGAGAGTAATGATGGGGATATATTTCTAGGAAATTTTACCCTAATACTGTCTCTGAGTATATCTTGGAGTTTCCATATTGAGTAATCAGTGTTGAAGATGGGGTATCCTCATCTCTTAGCGGGTAGTTTAATTTATATGCCCGTTACATTACATGGTTGATATAGATTAGATGACCCTAATTAGTTATGTGATGTGATTTGAAATTACTACTTAGATGCTATTTCTATTTACTTGACAACACTTTTTCTCATAATAAGTTTTTTTTGTTAGGAATGAGATCATGCATTTATACCCCATTCCTATCCCTTTCCCTATACATTAAACATCAAATACATGGTGTCATTCAAATAAATCCAATGAACAAACTTTATACCATGTAGCGTATACTAACTATTCCCTAAATCATTCCTCCAACTAATACTGTGGCGTTTCTCATCACTTTGAGAAAATTCATTGGTTGACCGTCGATATGAGTTTTTCACCGAAATTTTTCAATATGGAAGATTTGTAACTGTATAAATTTCTACACAAAGTTGTACTCATCAGACAAAACCTTTATTATATGTCAGTTTACGTCCTTGGTGCAGGTGGTGTTGGTACTTTAATCGCTTCATCATTAACTAAACAGTTTAATGTTAATTTTATTGTAAGAAATGCTGCCAAATTAAATTATCTGAAAAATACTAACAATACTTTCCAAATTAAACAATTATTCAATCATGATACAATTATAGATTATAAAATTAACGGAGCATACACAGCTGAAAAAATACCTGATGATATTATTGATTTTTTACTTATAAGTGTGAAAACTTTTGATACTGTAAATGCATTAACCCCATTGTTAAATAAAATCAATAATCAAACTAAAATTTTATTAGTTCAAAATGGTATGGGTGTAGTTGATGAATTATATGAAAAACTTTGGAAAGAGGAATCTGAAAGACCAATTATTTATCAAGGTGTTATCTCACATGGTGTTTGGCAATTACCTGAACAAAATAATACTTATAATTATAATCATGCTGGTTTTGGTTATCTTAAAATTTGTCAAATTCCAAGAAATTTACAAACTTCAATTGAACAACTGAAAAAAGATGAAATTTCAATGCGTAATGATAAATTTATTGATGCTTTAATAAATGGTGATTTAAATGTAACTGGTTATTCATATGATGAATTATTAGTTTATCAAATTCAAAAATTTTTAGTTAATTGTTGTATGAATGCAACAACTTCAATTGTCGATTGTATTAATTATAAATTATTAGATTTAAAGGAAACAGATGAGTTATTTACTTCAATTATATCAGAAGGTTTGAAAGTTTTATTTAAAGCTTATCCATCATTACAATCATCTGAATTAGCTAAAGAACTATTAAATACTGAAAAAGAATTGAATTTTGTTAAATATGTTGGATTTACTATTAATAGTAAAAATTCAACAAGTATGCGTCAAGATGTTATTAATTTAAGAAATGTTGAAATTGATTACATTAATGGTCATATTGTTAAAAAGGCAATTGAAAATGAAATGTCAGCACCAGTTAATGATACAATTCGTAAACTTGTACAAATTAAGTTAGCTACTAATAGAAGAACAGCAGAGGAAGCTTCTGTTTAATGGATAATTACTTTATAACTTGTATAAAACTATCTTAATAGAAATAGAAATAGAAATAGAAATAGAAATAGAAATAGAATCAACTAACGCCTAACTTCGAAACACAAAAAAAAAATTATTTAACTTTGATAACCATGAAATGATAAAAGAAAAGATTAAAAATTTGTAAATCACCGACACGTTATTTTTTCATTGATCAAAGATGAAATGGCAAACGTTGAAAATAGCACCTTTGGAACTAGACTTACCAACGGTATTGAGATGTGGACAAGCTTTTAGATGGAGATATATTGATGGTATTTGGTCATGTGCTCTAAATAATAGAATTTTACTACTGAAGGAATCATTAGTTGGAAATACACGTATAATAGAATACACAAACATACCAGAATCAAATGATTCTAACACTGAAACAAAGACTTTTTTAGAATCTTATTTCAACTTAAATGTTTCAACATTAGACCTTTACAAACATTGGTCTAAAATAGATAAGAATATTAAAATGCCAATATTTGCAGAATCCATACTAAACATAAAGGAAGAGAAATTTTCAGAAATGATACCAACTCCCCCTCCAAGTACTAGGGACTCACCGAAGTTAGAAGTTGAAGAAACTGATCCATCTTATGGAGTACGTATTTTATCACAAGATCCTTGGGAGACATTAGTATCATTTATCATTTCATCAAATAATAATATTAAGAGAATATCTCAACTCTGTGAAGTACTTTGTATGAAATACGGTGCGTTACTAGGATTTCATTCTAATGTTCCTTATTATTCATTTCCAAAACCAATTGAATTTTACCAAAAATACGGAGATATTGATAGTAAGAATATCATAATAACGAATGAAATGTATTCCAAATTGGAAACCGATCTAAGATCATTAGGATTTGGATATCGAGCTAAGTATATTGCTAAAACTGTAACAAAAATGATTGAAACTCCCATGTTATTTGAAAAATTTAACAAATGTGATTTCCAAACAACTGATAAAATAGATAGAGATATTCTATGTGTTGAATTTTTAAGACAATTTGATGGTGTTGGACCAAAAGTTGCAGATTGTGTTGCCTTAATGGGATGTAAATGCCATGATTTAGTACCCGTCGATACACATGTTTGGAACATATTAAGAGAACAATATCGAGTGGAATTCAATAATTGGGTTGATTCAATAGAGAATGATAATTTAGAAATTAATAAATCAATATTAAAGAAATCATTAAGTAATAAAGCAGTTGATGTTAAGATATACCCGTTTGTTAAAAGATTTTTCAAAGATTTCTGGGAATTAAAGGCAGGTTGGGCACAGGGAGTTGTCTTTGCTGCTAGAGTGAGGTTAGATAATGGAATTAATAGTGTTGAAGATGTTAATAAGTTACTGGAAAAAGTAGGTATTAAAAGTGATGAAAAGCCATCTTCAACTGGTAAGAGACGTAAAGTTATGTCATGATCTACAATACACAAGGAAAATATATACCTTATAATTAAAATTTATACTTTAAATAAACTTAAATTATAAAAGGAACATAGAATATTAAGAAAAGTGATTTTAATAAGAAAAATGCAATACATAAAAAAAGATTATAAGACAACATTCTTTGCCAATTTCTTTTTATATTCAGCAATAGATGCATCCCATCTAGTTGCAGTTTGATTTTCAACAACGAAAATATCTTTTGCAATTTTATCTAATAATCTGAAATCATGTGAAACAACAACGACACCACCATTAAAATTATTAATTGCAACTGCTAAAGAATCAATAGTTGGAATATCTAAACCATTAGTAGGTTCATCTAATAATAAAATATTTGGTTTCTCTAATGCTAAAAGAGCGAAAACAACTCTTGAACGTTGACCTTCAGAAAGTGTTGCCATTTGAGAAGTTTGACCTTCACCAGTTAAACCGAAACGACCTAATTGACCTCTCCAATATTGATAATCTTGAGATATATGAGCATATTTATTTCTAACGAATTCTAATGGAGATTGAGTTAAATCTAATTGATCAGCAGAATGTTGAGAATAAACACCTAATTTAATATGAGTATGACGAGAAACTCTACCTTGTTGAGGTTGTAATTCACCAGTCATAATTTTAAGTAAAGTTGATTTACCCACACCATTTGGACCAACTAAAGCAATACGAGAATCCATATCAACACCGAATGATAAATTTTTATATAATAATTGATCAGGATTACTTTCATAAGCAAATGAAATATCATCGAATGATAAAACTGGAGGTGGTAAACGTTCAACTTCAGAGAATGAGAAATTGAAAACTTTATCAGGAACGACAGGTTGAATTAAACCATCAGCTTCCATTTTATCTAAAATTTTTTGTCTTGATTTTGCTTGTTTAACTAAATTTGCATAAGTACCAGCAGAGGCAATAAATTTTTTAATATGAACAATTTCTTCTTGTTGTTTATTATATTGTTTCATTTGATTAGTTTCTTGTTCTTCTCTTGTCTTTGCATAAGCATCATAATTACCACCATACATCATTAATTGTTTTAATCTCATATCAATCATATTAGTACAAACACCATTAAGGAAATCTTCAGAATGTGAAACTAAGATTAAAGTTCTATCGAATTTTTTTAAATATTCTTCTAACCAAACACAAGCTTCTAAATCTAAATGAGCAGTTGGATCATCTAATAATAATAAAGTTGGTTTAACGAATAAAGCTTTTGCTAATGCAACTCTCATTCTCCAACCACCAGACATATCTTTAGTTTTCTTTTTAATTGTAACAGAATTAAAACCTAAACCAGTTAAAATAATTGCAGCTCTTGCTTCAAAAGTTGAAGGATCCATTTCATCAATTCTTTCATATAAAGGTTCTAATAATAAAGATTCAGGACCATCTTCAACAATTATATCTTCAACTTCTTTTTCTAATTTAGCTAAAGTTGCTTCAGCTTCTCTGACAACATATTCTAAAGCAGAAAATTCAGTTGGTTCAGCAGGTTCATTTAATAAATAAACATCAATATTTTCAGGAACAGGATATTCTCTTGCAGCTAAAGCTCTTAAGAAAGTTGATTTACCACAACCATTTTCACCTAATAAACCATATCTTCTACCATAATTTAATTCAATTGTTGAATCTTGAATTAAAACTTTACCATGAAATAATAATGAAACAGATGACATTTTAATATCTCTTGAAGTAACTAAAGAATCTAAGACACCAGTTGTAACTCTATCAGATAAACCATCTTTATCTTGTTGAAGTTTTAATTTTTCAATTGCTTCAGCAGCTGATTCACCAACATCTTGATTTTCAAGCTTCTCTTTTTCCTTCTTTGTTAATTTTTTTTTACCACCTTCTGCTAATTTAGCAGCTTTCTTAGCTTCTCTTTTAGCCTTTGATGCTGAGATAGACATTGTATTGATAATTGAAGGTAAGTAAATGAAATAAAATGAAATAAAATAAAATAGAAAAATATTAAAACAAATTTCCAGACTCAGGACCTTCCAAGAAGATTAAATTTTTTTTTTCAACTTGAAAATTTCAAATTCAATTAACATAATAATAAATTTAATAATAATAATACTCATTGTGATGTAATCAACTGGAAAAAAAAATTTTTTTCAGTCGCATCGACGCACTCAATGAAGGCTCATCATTTTCTTATATTCTTAGACTTATATTTATATAGGATGTACTAGTTTCCGCGTGACGAACCTATCGGCTCTTTTGTCATTTCCCCTGAAGGGGAAAGTGACGCTTAAAGCGTTGGGTTTGGTAATTTCAATTCCCCTACGGGAAATTTTGACCCCTACTTACTACTACATATTTTATTTTTGATAACAAGC